>JAQZBX010035700.1:0-24470 GCA_029593785.1 Cabassous unicinctus
ACAAGTACACAATGAACAGATACAGAGAGCTGACAGCAAGTGCAAACAAGGGGGGCGGGGGATAAATAAATCTTAAAAAAAAAAAAAATTATCATTTCTGTGAGAGGATGACTAAATCTACTTAGCTCCCAACTCACTTTCTTGTAGCCAGCTAGACACTGCCACCTACAAGCACATGAGTAAATCATAGTGTGCTATATTCTGTGCCAAATCACCCATCCTTCCTTGTCTTTCTTATTTGCTAATAACTCCCCTAGAAAGAGCCGGAAACCAGAGTCATCTCCAACTTCTGTCCATCACTCGAAATCAGTTGTCAGGTTCTAGAATCTGCTTTTGCAGAAACTCACATTCATCATCCCTGTGAACCCCCTGCCAATACCCTACCTAATATTACCGTGAGAAGGGACATGTGAGGGTGGTGTGCCAGAGGTCCAGGGCTTCTAGGAATCTATTTAAATAGAATTTTCTTTATTTGCAGAAGGGGAAAGTTTTAACTAATTTAAAAGATTATTCTTAATAAACAATATGGAATAGGTAAAATTTGTAAGACTTTAAAGACATTCTACACTGAGTAATTGAACTCAGGGCCTGTACCATTTTACATTCTACCCTTTCTAATTTATGCTACCATCACATTAATCTTTCTCAACCACAGCTACAATCAAATAAATGTAGAGATCACAATTGATATTCAAAACCCTCCAGTACTCACATGCCCCTCCCTCCCATCAAAAACAAAACTTCCATGTTAGCCTTTATGTAGTTTCTTCCACCTGGAATAATTTCCTCTGATGTCACTTCCACAATCATGCCCCTCTTCAATGGCACTGTAATATGAAGATTGTTAGTCACTGAAGGGACTGTCTCCTTCATCTTTGCATCCTTGCAGTTCTTTGTCCATAGGTTTTAATTTGTTAGTAGTTGATGAACAATTTTCACAAAACAAATAGCAAGTGAAAGAAATACATTTAAGAACTGCTTGAAATTATGGACAAGTTTAAATTTTGTCTCCTGTGTCACTGACCTTAACTCTTCATTAAAAATAAGGTGCACTATGTGGGAGCCTTTTTTTCAAGATATAATTCCTCACTCTTTATTTACTTACTTGTTGCATACTCTGGAATAAAAGTTACATTCATACACCAAAACCAGTAATAGTAGAAAGAGAGTGAGGTGCAGTCATTTGGCAATAGAATGAACAGGCCTGGTTCCATAGCTGCAGGTTGAAATGATTACCACTAAGGCTGATTACGCTTACTAATGATTATGCTTACTAACCCAACTAATATATATTCATAATCATAAGATGTTTGGTGGCAGCATTACCACTATAGAAGTCTTAATTTCTCTTAGTAAAGCTATGAACAAAAAAATAACAATTGAAAATGCTTCAGGAAAGTTGAGCTTATTTTAAGATACCCAACATAATATACTTAATACAATTCTGTCAGCTTAAATATTAGGCTATTAAGAGCACTACTATACTTACAACAAAACAACGAACTCAGCTATTCCCCAAAAGAAATCTGTTATCAAAGATAATCTCCATGGGGACTGACTCCGGCTGTCCAACACTTGTCCTATCACAAGAATAAACTTCAGTTAGTGCTACAAATCCCTGACATAAGATGTATTACATTTAATTAGTTAGGTAACAGTAACAGACTCAGACTTCAACTTGTCTACTGTTCCAAATGCTCAACAAAAAGAGAGGTCTGTTATGTGCAAATCATTCTAAGGTGGGTTCAGGGAAATAGAGCTCCATGGAGAGGGGTTATCCCTTTAATATGTCAAATGCCTACCTACAGTTTGCAACTTAGGTGGAAACAAATGGGATGGGCGAATATGAAGGAATGCTTTACACCATCTCTATATTCCTAAATGGGTTCAGCATATTTTTTTTTCACTTGCAAAGTCTCTTGCCTATATAAAAAGACTGTAGATACATACTCTTACAACTTTTTAGAATCATTATGATAAATTTTTATAAATCAATGAACTGTGCTCTAAGTATTGAAGGAAATTTGGCTTGTTCTTCATTAAAAGGACCACAGTTTTCTATAACAAGATGCTCTTCAGTCTAATTATAGGCTCCAGCTTTATTTTAAGCAAAATTGAATCTATTTTTCAAACCACTTAAACTAAGAGACACTACAACAGGTACAGTTAGTTCTCTGGAGTTTCAGTCTTGCAAATCAAGAGGGAAGGATATTTTGGGGAAGAACAGCTGTCTGTCAACTAGCTCTCCTCTCCACTATCCCAAGGGCTTCACCACCCTCACCTCTAGCTCTTTCCACCAGGGTTTACTCTTCCTCTTTCCTCAACCAGTTTATTTTCAGGTATCCACTTTGACCTCAATTCTCACAGAGCTATTGAGATAAAAGGGTCACATGTTGAAGTCAGAAGAACTTGGATGGTAGACTGGGTTCTGCTGCTTACTGGCTTTAGGCTGATAAGAAGTCATTTGACAGTAAGAGAAGTATTTTGTCAACTATGAAGTGCTGATAAATACAGTCCTATCTAAAAAGATGGGTTTAATTGGAACCCATCAACTCTTCCTTTGTGAGTCTAAAAAATCTATTATATGCACTTGCATTATTTTCTTGCTCTTTGCACTCCCCTGCCTCCTGAAAGCAGAAACTCCCTCCCCTAATATTCCCAGTGGCAAATGAGATGCCTGAATGTAAGAGACATTTTTCACCTGTAAAAGTGAGATAAAAGGTCCTTTCTACGGGGATATTCATGTGGATCATATAAATAATGCATACATTATAAAACACAGTACAAATGTAAAAGATAAATAGAAGCCACCAGCCTCAACCACAACGTCTACAAGTGCTCAAAGCTGAGATGACATTTTGATGCCTTTCTTTGGTGCCCGACTTATTTCAAAGTTTTTTAAGTGGGAGACAAGGAAAGGAGAGATTTTGAAGAGGAAAGAAATGCAAAGTGTATTCAGCCAGAAAACTTCTCAATGATTAGCTTAATCATTTCTGTATATAAACAGATGATTCAAATAGAACCAGGACCTAGTTCCAGCGACCCAGGGGCTACTAGTTAAACTGCCACAGAGGAATTTCACCTGCACCAAACAGATGGGACAGGCAGTTCTGGCGCTATTCTGACCTGGACATGTTCTTTCCTGTACAGTTATTTTCCTTGTGGAATCACCTAATTAAGTCTCTCTTAGATTATCTATTCCTGGGATAATTAACTTTCTCCTAGAGGGAACGGTGCTTCTCCCTGTACTCCTTGAAATTGGGACAAAAAGTGCACTCGTATGACTCTACTTACCCTCTCCTGGGAAAAAGGCCCATTCAAAGTTCTCATCTAATTCTCGTTGGGCTCCGACTTTTTACCCGTTAAAGGGGCAATATAGTTGATAACAGTCAAGACTCTGAAGCCGGTCTACCTAGGTTCGAATCCCGATTGTGCCATTAACTACCTTTGTGATCCTGGACAAGTTATATAACCTCTCTGCATCTGAGTTTCTCCAGCCGCAAAGGACGGAAAATAAAATACCTAAAAAGGGCTGTTGTAAAGACCGAATGAGTTGACAAGCAAGTAACGCTAAAACAATCGCCGAGGCATAAGCGATATAAATGATAAATGATATTCATATCACTGTCAATACTAATTAAGGATATGGACGCCCAAGAGGAACAACTTTCCCAAGATTCATCATCAGAAGCTCGCCAGACGAAGTGGAGGACGCTGCGCTGCCTATGCTCAGCTCGACAGCGGCGGGAACCCGGAACCATGGTCACCCCAGGATCCTCCGCCCCAGCCAGCAGGCTCAGTGACTACAAGCTGACGCGCCGCGGGCCGGGGAGGCCTGGTATCCTGCTTCGCTTGGCCGCGGCGCGCAGAGCCCGGGAAAGACGCGACAGTGTCGGGACCGACGGGTGAAGGTGCAAAAAAACCGCTGGGCTCCGACAACCCAGGTCAGCGGTCGCTCCTGCAGCCCCTCCAACTCACCATTCGAGATGTAAACCATCTTCCCCCTCGCTCCTCGTTTCCGGAGGGAATGACAGGCCGGACCCTCTCGGATCCCGTTTCTACCTACGGGCCCTGTCTCCTAAGCGTCACAGGCGAAGACTAGACAAAACAGTGACGGAAGGGGGAGGTGGGCAGAGGCCATTGGCTACCGAGGGGAACACGCCCCCAACGGGCGTTTTTGCCTCGTCACGCCTGCACTTCCGGTAAAGGGGACGCTGCCGGGGAAGTGACCGGATATGACGGTTGGGCGTCGGCCTGTAAGGGCGCCACTTCCGGTCTCTTCTGATTTAATTTCTGTGTGCTTGTTTTTGGCTCCTTGTGAGGAGAGGTTGCTTTTTTAGTTAATTGACGACCGCATTGTCGGGGTTAGGCAAAGCTACTGTGTGCGAAGTGGGAAGAAACGTCGGCAGGAGAAAATTCCTCATAACTTTCCAAAAGTGTTGATGTTTGAGGGTGTGGAGGTTGTGAGATGTGACAGGAGGAAAGTGCCCTTCGGGGTGAGGCGGTCACCAAGCCTTAAAGGAACCTAATTGTCGCGCCTTCGGGAATACACAGCTAGGCCCCATCTGTATGTATTCATTCTCTTTTTTAACCAATGTTTTTGCTCTGCGTTCACCAGAAGTGAATGGAGTTTTAAATCAACGTTTGTAAGGCAACAGTGAAAAAGTCAGTGCTGTAGCGTCAGACCCTTTCTCTGCTTGTTTTTTGTGTGTGTTTTTTTTTTTTAATTGATGGCTACTGCATGCCAACATAGTGGTTGCAAGTAATTCTTATTGCTTTATAAGGTATTAATTGCGACTGCTGAGAAGTGTAGGGCACATTTCTTTAATACATTAAAACATAAGGGAAATTTTGGTGGCTTTTTAAAAAATGTTCATGTAGTCTAACAGTTTGGATCTTGTAAGAAATAATTTGTTAGCGATGTTTTAATTTATGTTTATTGAACCCCTACTATGTTCAGCGCTTAGCCGGTAGATAGGATGATGAACAGGAAGACATAGTTCCTGCCTGAAGGAACATGTAAACCAGTATAGGAGACTACCAGGACATTTTAATATAGTGTAGTAAGTGCTATGATATGGTACTATGACCATTTTTGGGGTTTTGGGGTGTGAGGTTCTTGGCAGATTTTGGGAATCAAAGTGTTCCTTGTGAGATACTACATTTGAGTCCTGAAAGGTGAGTAAAGGAGAAATTTCTAAGGTAACAACCTATGCAAAGACCTGCCTTAGAGTGTGAGGAGGAATGGTGAGATGTAAGTCTAGAAAGGTGAAAAGGGACACGACCATCCAGGACGTCCTCAGCTGGGGTTCATCCTCAGGAGTTCTGCAAGTACTAAGTTGGGGAGTGACATGATCAAAAATACCTATTATAAATATCCTCTGGGTCCTTTGGGGAAGGCATGTCAATCCGGAATACATCAGGAGGCAGGGATTATTGTAGCAGTGTCTCACCCAACTCTTCTGTGGAATAAATCCCATTTTATACATAGGGAAACCTGTTTTGGGAGAAGTAACTCTAACACTATTCCCTCCCCTGACCCCCAAGTACAACCTTGTGATATAAAAACACTTTAGGGATTAAATGGGAAAGGGATTTGTTTCTTGAGCACATAATTCATTAGAAAATGTGTTACTAAAAACGTTTTCCTATCAAAAAGGTATTTAAAAATTTTTTATAATCAAAGTATCATTTGGGTTCTGACTTCTGCTTGATGATTATAAAATTCATCTCTTGTTGAATATCTAATTCCCCTTAGCAGCTGTTCCATACCGTTTTTACTTTTCTCAAACCCTCAGCACATAGTACCTTTCCTCTTGATTTACAGAAATTAGGGCATCCAACAATGAATTTCCTCATCAATATATTAAATCTGTTTCTTTCTATTTCTCTTACAAACACACTGAAGTCTTTCCTTTTCAAAATAATAATAAAAACATTGGCCTTACATGCCTTTTCTTCCTGTTACACTTCTGCTTTGCTGGATTTCCACCCACTCACTATCCTTAAAGCTTTGTAATCTGGTTTATGGTATCACAGGCAGAATTTGTGATGCTTTCTTTCCCCAAAACTCTATTCACATCCCTGTCTTCCCCATGTCAGCAAATGGCCTCACCTGCCCCCCAGTTGTTCAAATCGGGCACGCTAAATTCATTATCAATTCCTTTCCTTCCTTTTCCTCCCATATCCAATCCATCAACTCCCATCAATTATAGTAATAAAATAGTTATAGCCAATGCTTATACTACATGTCAGCCACTGTGATAAGGTCTTTATGAGTATTGTTTAAGCCGCATCCCAACCCTGTAGGCTTGATTCTGTTATCTATTTTATTTTTTTATTTGAAACTGAGGCAAGTGAGCTTACATGGCTGAAAAGTTGTGGAGCCAGAATTTGAATCCAGATACTCTAACTTCTGAGCACAAACTCTGGAATTATTCTATCCTAGACCATACCACCATTTTCTCTCGTCTGCTCTACTCTACTTGCCTTCTAACTGAAATCCCAGTTAATACCTTTACCTGCCTTAAGAATTTTTTCACACTGCAGCTAAGAGCAATCTTAAAATGGAAATCATCTTTTCTGGATTGAATCATATCCCCCTCTAAGGCATGTTCAAGTCCTAACCCCCAACCCCTAGTCCTGTGGATGTGAACCCATTTGTAAATAGGATTTTTGAAGATGTCATTAGTTAAGGTGAGGCAAAACTGAATCTAGGTGGGCCTTAATCCAGTATGACTGGCAAGTTCTTACAAACAGATGAAATTTGGACACAGCTGGAGACAATAGAGAAAGAGACCACCATGTGACAGGCAGATACTGAGTTATAGGTAGTTGGCAAACCACCACCAGAACACTACAGACTTCAGAGAAAGTCTGGCCCTGCTGACACCTTGATTTCAGACTTTTAGCCTCCAACTAAGAAAAAAAATTCTGTTGTTTAAGCCAACTAGTCTATGGAACTTTGTTACAGCAGCCCTGGCAAACTAAGACATCATCTCACTCCTGCCTAAAACCTTTTAAACACTAAAATTTAGTAATTTCCTATTGCTCTTAAACCAGTTCCTTTTCATGGGCTACAGGCCCATCAGGGATTGTCCTCTTGATTGCCACTTTCACTATACCTTATGATACACACTCACAAATTGTGCTCTAGAAACATTGTTCTCTTAGTGTTTCAAACACCGAAGTTCTTTCATGCCTCCAGAATGTTGTACATGTTTTTTCCTCTCTCTGGAACGTCCTTCCTCTGATTTCTTGCACATCCAGCTCCTTTCATCCTTTAGATATCAGCTTAGTGTCACCATTTCAGAGTGCCCTTCCCTGACTACTCATCCCTGTGATTATTTTCTTCATAGTATAGATCACAATATGAAATTATTTTTTTAATATCTTTACTTGATTTTTGTCTTCCCAAGAAAATATAAGCTCTAAGAGGCCAGGGATCCTATCCTCCTTGTTCCTTTTTATATCCTTAAGGTCTGTCATAGTCCTTGGCAGGTAGTAGGTACTCAGATATTTGTTGGTTAGTTAAGGAAAGAAAGAGAGAGAAACTTATAAAAGTCCCTTAAAAACTCTCCAATCAGCAAAGGAGGAAGGAAACTAACATTGGGGTCTCCTGAGTATACTGCTAGGCTATCTCTTACTTTCCATTCCTCCATCTAGATCATTTCTCCCTGAGACGTAGTACGGTGATGTCCTAATGAACGACCGCTAGCCTCTCCCACTCCATTTCATGCTATATTCAACTGCCAGTTTCATCAGATCTTACCTCTTTCCTGCTCACAAGCCTTCAGTTTATCCCCACCATATGCAAAATAACACCCAACCTCCATGGTCTGGCATTGAGGGTCTTCCTGATGTATCTAATTAGATTTATCTCTCTGACTTCTAATTCCCTAACAGACTCCTTGTTTTCCTGCCTTGTTCCTTCTGTGCATATGGTTCTTCTTGATGGGAATTTTCTCCACCTGGTAAAATCCAACCAATCCTACCAGGCAAGGTTTATTCCTATCAAATGACATAATATATGTAAAAGGACTTTGCGATTAAAAAGATTTACATAATTAGTAGTAAAGTTGGGTGGGGACAAAGATGACATTTCTCTTCTCTCCCCAACCTTCTTTGGTGTCTAGAACTCTTATCTAGAACTGCATTAGCCACTAGCCACAAGTATCTCTCGAGCACTTGAGATGTGGCTAGTCTGAATTGAATGTGCTGTTAGTGCAAAATACACACCAGATTTCAGTAGCACAGACAGCTCAGTTAATATTACCCAAAGTCAAATATGGTTCTCAACTTTAAGAAAATCATCTTTCACAATTATCAGTCATTCATCTCTTTTGCTATGAAACTAACTTGCTTTTGATGGGAAGTGTGGAGCAGAGTCTCTGAAAATGGAATCTGGCAACTGACAAAGTGTTGCTTGATAGTATTTTTTCATTCCTTTTGAATGTATTTTGCTACTCCTTAGCAGCACCCAGTCTTTCATGTTCAGGCTGAGATGTTTCACAAGGGTGTTGGGGACCATATGTGCAGAAAAGTGGAGAAGCAAGTGGAAATGATTTAGCTACCTTGGGTACCAACCTGTTTGGTCTCTCTAGTTCCTGTGACACAGTCAGCTGGCTGGCAAGGGAGGGGAGCAGACGTAGAGGACGCCAACAGGGCTGACACATAAGACAGAGCTATTGCTCAGGCTTACTGCTGCAGCAGTGGTGACAGCACAAACTGTTCACACTGTGATTTACTAGGCTAACCAGGTACTTGGGAGCTCAATTTTGGAACTCTTTCCACATGGGAATATGCCTCTAGCCGTTTCAATTGAGTAACTGTTTCTGGGAATGTAAAATTCCAAAGAAACCCTGCTAAATTGTGTTTTTCATCATAATCCTTGAAAATGTTCGTATCCTTAAACAACATTTCCGTTTCTAAAATTTATTCTAAAGAAACAATGAAAGATGTTCAAACAGATTTATGTAAAAGGATATTTATCCCAGTGTCATTCGGTATGAAAGAATGGAAGCCATGTAACAATGCAACAATGGGGGAATTGGCTAAGTTATGGAATACGGTAGCATACTATACATTAAAATAATAGGAAACCATTCATTATATAGTAAGTGAAAGAAGCAGATTATGAAACAGTATGCACAGTATGATATCAGTGAAAAATAAGGAAATGCATGTATATGGAAATATATTAAAAGTGGGGTTATGGGAGCTGTAGATTTTTTTCTTTGTGCTTTTCCATAGTTCCCAATTTTTCTACAATAAATATGTATTCCTTTTGTAATTAGAAATGTCAATTTTTAACAATTACATTTGTTAGAAACTCATGGTTCATGTCTACTTTCATTTGTATAGTTTCTTTTTTTCTTTTAATGGTTTCAATTCTTAAGATCTTTTTCTAGCTGAAGTGATAAAAAAAAATCATAACCGAAGGGTTTATTCAAGTATTTGTCAACTTTTGGAGTATATTTTAAAGTCAATTTTGTTTCATAAATTTGTCTTTAGTATTGCCTGATTGCATATGTACACATGTATACACATGTGAACACCATTCAAGTAAGTTATTAAGTCAATGTTTTTTTGGTTTTCCTTAAGTATGAATAGAGTCTAATAAGAATCAAGTAAATGAAGTTTTAAATTCCTTGCTAGTTAGTTCAAAATAGTCCTGACTGTGGATCAAACTTTATGCATTCAAATTTTGTGAATGACTTTTTGGCAAAGTTACTGAATAAAAGCATTCAGAGACTTCCATCATACCACTTTTTTAAAAAAAGGTTCTAAATAGGCCTGTGTTATAGATCTGCAGCCCTTCTTTTAAGTAGCAGACTGGTTGTTGATAAACACTAGAATCATATTGCCAATATTTTGACCAATGATGAAAAAATGACCTGTGAATGAAAGAAAATTGATGGAATTTGATGTGATAGCAAAACAAAACCAAATAATTTCTCAAAACAAACAAAAACAAACCCAGTATTTGTATACCAATGTTCATAGAAGCATTGTTCACAGTGGCAAAAGGTGGAAGCAACCTTAGTGTCCATGAACAGATAAAGGGATAAACAAATTGTGGTATATCCATATAATGGTCCGTTTTTCAGTCCAAAAAAAGAAAAGAATGAAGTTCTGATACATGTTACATCATGAATGAAACTTGAAGACGTCATATTGGGTGAAAAAAGCCAGACATAAAAAGACAAATATTGTACAATTTCATTTAGAAAAATACCTAGAATAAGCAAATTCATAGAGACAGAAAGTAGATTGCAGGTTACCAGGGGCCAGGAAGGGGGTGGGGTATGGTGAGTTATTGCTTAATGGGTACAGAGTTTCTGTCTGGGGTGATGAAAAAGTTTTAGTAATAATGTGGTGGTGATGATAGCAGAATATTGTGAATGCAATTGATACCATGAATTGTACACTTATAAGTGGTTAAAATGGGAAAACGTGTGTTGTATATGTTACCACAATTAAAAAAGAAACAACTTGCTGTGTGAGTGTTTGGTCTAACCTGTCTTCCTTTAATAGAATTTAGTGGGCATAAAAATATACATTGTAGCAACTGAATCTTATTTTTAAGGAAAGAAACTAGAGTCCAAATCAATGATTTTTTCCTCCCATCCGGAAGGCACTCTCTGGAAACAGCATGTAGGGAATCAGTGCTGAAAATAAATAATTTCTTTTAAGCAGGAGTATAGCAAAATACAAGATTTAAGCTGCCTTCTAAAACAGAGTGGCAAGTAGGGCTACAGATACCCTGGGGTATGCCTATGGATATAAATCTGGGGAGGCTGCCCCAAACAGTGCCCACCAAGCATGCTCTGGAATACCCTCTATGGGAAATTCGTTTTCTTTAGCTCTCACTCCAAATAGGCAGAATTTCAGCTTTAAGAATAAAGGTTTTTTTTTCTTGTTTTTTTTTTTTTTTCATCTAAGACCAATGAAAGAAATAGCTTTCTTTGATCCTCTGGGTGATGTGAGGTCTATTTAAGAGGTGCTTGCCTGATTTTTATGATAAGGGCCAGAAAAAGACCTCTGGATGCTTCAGGGCTCTTTCTTTAATGAGCTGTAGATTTCAAAAGACAGCTTCAGGGAAGCAAGTGATTGGGCTCCCATCTACCATATAGGTGGTCCCAGGTTCGATTCCCGGGGCCTCTTGGTGAAGGCAAGTTGGCCCACGCAGAGAGCTGGCACAACAAAAAGAGACAGAGGAAAGACAGTGAGAGACATAACAAACCAAGGAGCTGAGGTGGCTCAAGCGATTGAGTGCCTCTCTGCCACATCAGAGGTCCCAGGATCGGTTCCCAGTGCCTCCTAAAGAAAAGACGAGAAGAGAAGACAAGCAAACACAGCAGACAGTGAGCGCAAAAACAACGGATGGGGGTGGGGAATAAATAAATAAAATAAACCTTTAAAAAAAAAAAAGACGTCTTCAAAAAAGTTTGGGCATTTAACTTTTTGTTCTAGACCTTAAAGACTCATTGAAATATTCAGCCACTCCCAATATGAATTCAGTTTAATTTGGCAAACAATTATTAGGCTCTTACTGTGTACAAGTCATCATTCTAGGCAATGGAACAGATAAAAATAATAGCTAATATTTATTTAGCACTTACTTTGTACCAGGTACTATTCTAAGAACTTTCCACATATAACTATTGTGTTGAATAAGCAAGACTTGTGAATTGTGATTATTAATTTTATTTGTGTCTCCCATTGTTCCTTTACATTCTATTTAGTGAGGCAAAGTTTTCCATGCTCTTTAGTGAAAACTTGGGTAAGCCCCATGACTTCTCTGGTTTCTCTTAGGTCATACAGTTCACTTCATTTTTTTTTTTTTTTTTTTAAAGATTTATTTATTTATTTATCCCCTCCTTGCTGCTTGTGTTTTACTGTGTCCATTCACTGTGTGTTTCTTCCGTGTCTGCTTATCTCTCCCTTGCTGTGAGGTCCTGCTGCATCAGCCCACCGCACCGCGCGGGCCGGCCGGCCTGCCCTCACAAGGAGGCCCCGGGAAGCGAACCCCGGGGCCTCCCATATGGTAAACGGGAGCTCTATCCATTGAGCCACACCCGCTTCCCTCACTTCTTTTTAATAATTGGAATGGCCAGTCCTAAGTAATAGTCAAAACCCCTCATCATGATTTAAAGTTAATGCTTTTCTCTTCCCCAGCTGAGACTTGCTATAGCAGAAAGTGAGTATGGTTAGATACTTCTCCCCCACCCCCTGCTGACATTTTTACCCTACTTCCTCAAACTTTAGCTGTGGTTTCTGACCCCTTTGGGGATGAGAGGGGAAGGTAAGGGGATCAGAAAAGGTTTTATCCAATGGTACTTTGTATTCATAACCTACTCTGATGATTTCTGGACCTACCTTTTGTGGGTTCTTTGGAAATATCCTCAGTTGCTCGGGTTTATCACAAATAATACCCGTGATCAGGTCAAATCATCTGTATTCCTGCTCTTGGCTTACTCATGGCTCCTTTCTTAGTTCCTGGTTATCCACAGTTTGCTTCTAACCTTTTCTGCTGAGTTCCGAACCTTCACCCTGCCAGGGAACCTTCTTGACAGGACCCAGATCAATCCAGTGCCAGCTCTCTCACCAAATGCTGGTGTTCAGGAAGACAGCACCACCTTGATGACGCCTTGATTTGGAATTTTTCCTAGCTTCAAACAGTGAGCAAATAAATTCCCATTATTTAACCCGATTCATTTCATGGTACTTGGTTGAGCAGCCTAGGAAACTAAAACATCACCCTGTTATTAACACCTTGCATTAGTAATTGATGAAAGCACATTTTTATAATTGTACTATGAACTATATAGTCCATGGTTTAACTTAGTGTGGCAGTTTGAAATTATTTATGAATTCCAAAAAGAGATTATATTTGTAAACTGGTCTGTCCCTCTGGGCGTGATCCCCTTTGATTGTATTAGATTCAGCTGAGATGTCTTTGATTAAATTATGTTAAGATTAGGGCTTTGATTCGACCATGTCAGTAGGGTGTAACTTAGGGTTGAATCCCTGCCCCCTTGGTGGGCTATATAGACGGGCATTCATTCAAGAAGACACACAGAAGAAGATATACAGAGGAAGGGAGCTCCATAGACACAGAAGAGGAGAGAACTTGGTCATTTTGGTTCTGCCATGTGACAGAAAGGAGAAGGCTCAAACAGCTAAAGCCCCGGGGACTGCTGAGCCATTCACCTTAATAGTTTGCAGCTGAAGAGACCAGAGCCCTGCACTGTAGAGAAGGCCTGGAAAGAAATGAGCCCTTCAGCCTACACTTGAGATCAAAAGAAGCTGGGCCCACAGAGCCTTAAGAGGAAGAGGAAGGCTGAACCCTCACAGAGATCGGCAACCATCTTTGGTGAGAAAGTACCTCTTCTGGTGCCTTGAGTTGTACTCTTTAGGGCCTTGTAACTGTAAGCTTTTACCCCAAGTAAATACCCTTTATAGATGCCAACAGATTTCTGGTACCTTGTATCAGCACCCATTTGGCTAACTAATACACTTAGGGTTCACTGTTTATGTCTTACAGTCCCATGGATTTTCTTTTTTTTTAGATAAACAGTATTTTGACAGGAGCCGTGAGGAGCTAGAAATGAAATGAAGGATTTAAAATGAGATTGTGTCTGTTGTCTTTAAGAAAGCCTTTTACTTCAGCCAAATCTTCAATGATCATATACCTTTAATAAGATTTATGATGGAATTAACTTGAATTAACTGATTTTTTTTAGCATTCTGTTTCCATAGCTGGTCTTATGAAAGGCTATTGTTTTGTCATTGAGTTAGATTTCTTCTTTGTGTCAAACCCTTACTGGTAGACTCACCTTAAAAATGTTTTAATTGACATCAAGTCTTGTGTAGGATATTTTTCTGCCTCTTTTTTTTTTTAAGATTTATTTATTTCTTCCTCTCCTCCCCCTCGTTGTTTGCACTCGCTGTCTGTTCTCTTCTTTTTAGGAGGCAACAGGAAACTGAACCTGGGACCTCCCACGTGGCAGGGAGACACCCAATCACTTGAGCCACCTCCGCCCCCTGCTTTTTGTGTCTCTCATTGTGTTTCCTTGCTGTGTCTCTTCAGTGCATCATCTTGCTGCATCATCTTGTTGCATCAGCTTGCTGTCTTGCTCGTCTTCTTTTAGGAGGCACCGGGAACTGAACCCGGGACCTCCCATGTGGTAGGCAGGCACCCAATTGCTTGAGCCACATCCACTTCCTATCCTGCCTCTTTTGAATGCTGTGTAGATGGATAGAATGTTATATCCTTAAAATAATTTTTGTTCCTTAGAAGTAAGCTACGGTGTACATTGATTAAATTCAAGTATATTTTTTGACTATTGTTCATTGTCATTTCCTATTGTCAACAATCCTTTGAAATACAATAAGGCAGGAGTGGCATGGGCCAGGCAGTTGGGAAATTACAAAGATGAGTCAAAACTATGGCATAGAGAGTGCCTTCCCTTGCTGTAAGGGGACAGAACTTTTCAACTCCAGTCGGTTGACACCCTGTTTGTTGGGGGTTCACTGTAGCCAGAACTTCTGGTGGTTTCAAGAGAAGTTCAAACTCTGAATGATTACCTGAAATTTCCCTGTTTTTGAAAGCTGGTAACTAGTTCATATATTTTTAAAAACACTTGTCCAAACAAACATGCCTATGGACCATATACATCCCATGGGTCACCTGTTTGCAAACTTTGCTTTAATATATGCCCTCTAGAATTTACTAAAATTCCTCAAAGGCCCAGGCTTGGAGGAAGTTAACATAAAACAACAACAAAAACTCACCAAGACTTTCATTATGGAAATTTTCAAACATTGACAAGTAGAATATATAATGAACCCCCTTGTACCCATCACCCACCTTAGACAATCATCAACTCATAGCCAGTCTTGTTTCAGCCCCACTTGCTTTCTCCCATCTCCTTGGGTTATTTTGAAACAAATTCTAGACATCCCTAAAGTTTCATCTGTCAATATTTTGATGTGCAACTCTAAAACCCAAGGGCTCTTAGAATATATAGTCTCAAGTCCATTTCCCACCAACAAAGAATTAATAATTCCTTAATATATTAAAAATCCAGTGTTCAAAATTCCCTCCTTAATGTCACAAATTTTGTTTTTACAGCTTTCAGTTTTCAAATCAGAATTGAAATACATTATAGTTGGTTGATATATCATGCCTTGTGTATTAGTTAGCCAAAGGGTTGCTGATGCAAAATATCAGAAATCTCTTGGCTTTTATAAGGATATTTATTTGGGGTAGAAGCTTACAGTCACAAGGCCATAATGAGTAAGGTAATTCCCTCCCCAAAGTCTGTTGCCACGTGTTAGAGCAAGATGGCTGCTGGTCTCTGTGAGAGTTCAGCCTTCCTCTTCCTCTTAAGGCTCTGTGGTCCCAGCTTCTTCCCATCTCAGCTGTAGGCTGGAATAAGGCTTGTCTCCCTCCCCAGGGCTCATTTCTATCTGGGCTTAGCTGCAGCTGTAGGCTATCAGGCTCATCTCTCTCCCCTGGGCCTCTGCTATGTCTATGGAGCTGTCTCTATTCCTCTGTGTTCTTTTCCTGTGTGTCTACTTCTGTGTGAGCATTTGTTTTATCCCCAAGAGGGCTGGGACTCAACACTGAGTTGCACTCTAATGACATGGTTGGATCAGAGCCCTAATCTTAACACAATTTAATCAGACATCTCAGCTGAATCTAATATAATGAAAGGGTTATCACATTAGAGGAACCAACCAGTTTACAAACATGATCTATATTTCTTTTTTGGAATTCATAAATAATATCAAACTGCTACACCTTGATAAATTTTTAAATTTATAGATGAACATAATATTTTAATAGAAATGAGAAAACCAATAGAATTCCCCACGGGGGAAAAGTCCATCTGGTGATTTGGTGAATGATATTGTGATATGCTTTCTGGAAACTAGGAAACTACCAAAAATCATGTAGGTACTCTCACCATCACCCTATTACCACAGCACTTTTTAAAGAAGAAATATTTTTTTAAGTTAAGAAAATAGATCATAAAATTAATATATTAGGAAGGCATCACCACAAATGGTAAGGACCTCCAAAAATTATCGCATCCATAAAATCAATGAGAAAACTGGCAAACATTGTCAGAATCAATTTTCAGAACTCTGGAAATTAGCCTAAGGCTTGCAGCAATTAAAAAGTGTTTAATTCAAGAAAAATGACTGAATCTCAGTAAGAACAGAGCTCTTTGAGGTGTTTTAACCTGTTCTGTTCCCATCCCCCTCTCAAGCTCCACAGTATCCTTGAAAAACAACAACCCTCAATCACTGTGAAAACTCGCTATCTGGCAACAACCAAAGGGGGAATGATGGAGTTGGATTCCCTACAAAGCCTCATAACCACAGAATTGCTCTTATTTGACCTGTCTGGTGATTTCCTGGAAGATCTCACTTGCAAGGCTGTCTTTATTTGACCTGACTCAATGCTCACCCAGTGTGGAAAAGACATTTCCCTGGAGTGTTTGTTGAAAACAATTAGAGGCAATTGAATAACTTAGTGGCTGCCTGAGTGGTGGATAACATTTGAGGTAAATAATAGGTTAACCAGAAAGTTTAAAAGGAAAAGCTCGAGAATGATTTGCCCAAAGGGCTTTGAAAAACTCTGACTGAATCCAGAAGTCCACCTACATGTGTAGGATTATGTGCATGCCCAAGGCCGTGTGCATACTCAGGGTAACTCTCACTTCTAGCTGATCTTGATTATCTGTACAAGCAGGAAGAGAAGACTAAGACTGAATTGTCAGCTGCCTTACTGAGTGTTGAAGATGTGCCCCAATGTATATATAGCGCCCTTTGGCAAAGACTGGGAGACATATTGGTTCCAAGTGCTTAAGGAAACCTCTGTCCGATCATTAGCTGCCACTAAGCTATCAAGCAGAGACTTCAATGGCTACACATGCCAAAGAATACAGATTTTACAGAATTAGTCCAGAAAAGTCACTAAACAAACAGGAAAGTAATGAATGAACACTATGAGAAGGAGAGAAATTTTAAAAAGGAGACAAACAAATACTTGAGTTGAATTCCACAATAACTGAAATGAAAAATTTCCAAGAGGGTTTCAGTAGCAGATTGGAGTTAGTGGAAGAAAGAATCGATGATCTCCAAGGCAAGACAATTGAAATAAATCAGGTTGAGGAAAAGAAAGAAAAATGAATTTAAAAAGTCAACAGAGGGAAGCGGGTGTGGCTCAATCGATAGAGCTCCCGTTTACCATATGGGAGGCCCTGAGTTTGCTTCCCAGGGCCTCCTTGTGAGGGCAGGCTGGCCCACGCGGCCCGGTGGGCTGATGCAGCAAGACCTCACAACAGGAAGCATGTGTGAGGCCCCGGGTTCGTTTCCCGGGGCCTCCTTGTGAGGGCAGGCCAGCCTGCGCAGCGCGGTGGGCTGATGCAGCGGTACCTCACAGCAAGGGGGAGATAAGCAGACATGGAGAAGGCACACAGCGAATGGACGCAGCGAGCACAAGCAGCAAGGGGGGGATAAATAAATAAATAAATCTTAAAAAAAAAAAAATGAACAGAGACTAAGAGACCAGTGGAACACCATCACGCATACCAATATATGCAGAATGGAAGTTCCAGAGGAAAGAAAGGGGTAGAAGGAATATTCAAAGAAATAATGGCAGAAAACTTCCCCAATTTAACAAAAGATGTGAATATACATATTCAAGAAGCTCAGGGAAGCGGGTGTGGCTCAATCGATAGAGCTCCCATTTACCATATGGGAGGCCCCGGGTTCGCTTCCTGGGGCCTCCTTGTGAGGGCAGGCCGGCCCGCGTGGCATGGTGGGCTGATGCAGCAAGACCTCACAGCAAGGGGGAGATAAGCAGACACAGAAAAAACACACAGCAAATGGACACAGCAAACACAAGCAGCAAGGGGGGGATAAATAAATAAATAAATCTTTAAAAAAAAAAAAAAAAAAAGCCCAGTGAAACCCAAATGGGATAAACTCAGAGAATCATGTACAGACAAATGGTAGACAAATTGTTAATGCCAAACCCACTCCTAGATATGTACCCCCCAAAGAATTGAAAGCAGGGATTTGAACAGGTATTTTCACATCGATGTTCATGGCAGCATTAGTCACAATTGCCAGAAGACTGAAGCAAACCTAGTGTCCATCAACAGATGAATGGAAAACAAAATGTGGTACATACATAGAAAGGAATATTATTCACCCATAAAAAGGAATGAAGTTCTGATACATGTGAAAACATGGATGAACCTTGAATACATTATGTTGCATGAAATAAGTCAGACATGAAAGGACAAATATTGTATGATCTCACTTATATGAAATAATTAGAATAAGCAAATCCATAGAGTCAGAAGCTAGAATACAGGTTAACAAGGGTCAGGATAGTGGTAGGGAATAGGGGGTTAATGCTTAATTGGTACAGAGTTTCTGTTTTGGGTAATGGAAAAGTTTTGGTGATGGATGGTGATCATAAAGCACAACATTGCATATGTAATTAACACCACTGAATTATATGTTTGAATGTGGTTAGAAGAGGAAATTTTAGGCTGTATATATGTTACTAGACTAAACATTTTTTTAAAAAAAAACATTCATCTACACATTCAACAATGAAATGAACTCTAAGCAGGGTAAAATGAAAAATATCTACATCTAGATATATCATAATCAAACTCTGTGTTGGAAAACAATGACAAAGAGAATCTTGAAAGTAGCAAGAGAGAAGCAACTCATCATGTACAAGGAACCCTTGTAAGATTAACATCTGATTTATCATCAGAAATCATGGAAGCCCAAAGGCAGTGGGATGGCATATTCAAAGTGTTGAAAGAAAAAGATTGTCAAACAATTCTGTATATATCAAAATATCTTTAAAAATGAAGGAGAAATTAATATATTCCCAGATAAACAAAAACAGAGAGAACTTGTTGCTAGAAAACATGACCTACAAGCAATCTAAAGGGATTCCTTCAGGCTGAAATGAAAGGACAACTTGACAGTAACTCAAATCCATGTGAAGAAATAGAGCACTAGTGTATTAGTTGCCTAGGGTTGCTGAAACGACTTAACACAAACTGAGTGACTTTAAACAACAGAAATTTCTTCTCTCACAGTTCTGGATGCTGTAAGTTCAAAATCCAGTAGCACTGTGTTCCTACCAGGGGTAGTAGGGGAGAATCTTGCCCTTGCCTCTTTCAGCTTCCACGGCTTCCACAGTGTTCTTGATCTTTTCGCCACAAAACTCTGCCTTGTCTTCCTGTTGCCTTCTTCTGTGTATCTCCTCTGTAAGTTTTCTCCTCTGTAAGTCTCTTATAAAAACTTATGTCATTGGATTTGGGACCCACTTAGAAAATCCAGGTTGATCTCAAAATGTCCTTAATTTAATTACATCTGCAAAGACTCTTGTCCAAATAAGATAACATTTATAGGTTCCACAGATATGGTTGTGGACATATCTTTTTTGGAGCCATCATTCAATCCATTACAACTGGTAAGTGTACCTATATAGGTGTTTTAGTTTGCTAAAAGCTGCTGGGAACAATATAGAAGAAATGAGTTGGCTTTTACAATGGGAATTCATTAGGTTAAAAGCTTACAGTTCTGAGGCTGTCAAAATATCCAAATCAAGGCTTTATCAGGCAATGCTTTTCTTCCCAAGGACCAGCTGCTGGTAGTCCCAGCACCTTTTCACATGGCAGAGCACAACGGTGGCATATGCCAGTCTCGGTCTTTGCCTTCTCCTCCAGGACTCGCCTTCAACTTTGGGCTGCTCCATCTGTGGCTTTTCTGTCTCTCAGGTTTGTCAACTTCTGGAGGCTTCTCTCTGTTTTTGAAGCTTTTTTCTGTGTCTGTGGCTTTTTATGCTTCCGTTTATAAAGGACTCCCATAAGAAGTTTAAGACCCACCCTGGGTCATGCCCTGCTGATGTGATCTAATCAAAAGGAAGCCCCCTTAACTGAATCTAATCAACAGGTCCAATTTACAATAGGTTTGCTGCACAGGAATGGATTAGCTTTAAGAACATGATCTTCAGGGGTTCACCCAGCTTCAAACTGTCACATTCCACCCTCTGGATCCCAGAAGGACATGTTCTTTCCATATGCAAAATACATTCATTCCATCATAATATTTCAAAAACCTTAAATCATTTCAGTAACAATGCTAAGTACAAAATCTCATCAAAATGAATTATAGGCATGCAGTTTGTCTTGGGGCGATATTCCCCCCAGGCTGTGGACCTGTGAATCTTATAAAACAAGTTATC
This sequence comes from Cabassous unicinctus, assembly GCA_029593785.1. Taxonomy (NCBI): domain Eukaryota; kingdom Metazoa; phylum Chordata; class Mammalia; order Cingulata; family Chlamyphoridae; genus Cabassous; species Cabassous unicinctus. The sequence goes on from JAQZBX010035700.1 coordinate 20,300, forward strand.
TGCTTCCAATATACAAAGGAGGGACAGTCGTAGAATAAACATTCCATTGCCACAGGGAGAAATTGGAAGGAAAACAGAGGTCATGGATCACAAATAGTTCCAAGAACTTGCAGGGCATACTCCATTAGATTGAAAATCCTGAGAGTCATCTATAGAACCATGATTTCTTCTCATTAGGGCTTCATAGAGCAGCAGTCCTGCCCCTTCCAAAGGGCTTACCCAGTGGCCATCTTCTGGGTACACTCCCATCAAACATCTGGGTGGTGACCTCACCCTCCAAGAACACTGGGGTGATGACCAAACTCTCCCATCTCCAGGGAATGTGCCCAACCCTCTCTGAAGCCTGGGGAGGCTGCACTCTTCCTGAACAATGAGACAGAAGACCCACCCTCTCCAAGTGCCCAAGCAACTTAACCTTTTCACAGTCATGGGTGGGGTCCCTCTCTTAGCCCAAGAAGATATCTTAAGTCCAGACCTCAGCTTCCATGGTTCTGCACTTGAAGTCATTTTTCCTTCATTCTCTCCCTTTTCTGTCCCTTTTAGTCCAGGCTGGCGTTCATACAGATCTCGCAAATAACTTGTTGGTTTCACATGCAGGAAATGGATCCAAGCCCTCAGACAGACTTTCCACAGATACTTTTTGGATAACTGCCTTTCCAATCCTGACTTGCAGGGAAATGGCTGCCTGGTTCCATGCTCAGTTACATCCTCACATGGTGTACTATTTTCTGGAGACTCATTTTCTGGAAGCTCAGAATTTCTCAAACCATCAATTTCTGGTTTCTTTGTACTCAGGAGTTCAGTTCTCAGCTTATCCCTTTCATTTTGCATTTTACTATAAGCTGCAAGGAGAAGCCAGGCTTCATTTTCCACATTCACTTTGGAAATCTCAGCTAAAAATCCAAGCACATCACTTTAAAATTCTGCCTTCCATCTAATACCAGGAGTCAATTTTGCCAAGTTCTCTCCACTTTAAATGCAAGCATCAGCTTCCTTCTGCTTTGCAATGACACATTCATCATTTCTGTCTATAAGAGACACATTCTACATTTAAAGACACAAGTCAAAAGTAAAAGGATGGAAAAAGGTATACCATACAAACAGTAGCCAAAAGAGAGCTGGAGTGGTTATGCTAATATCAGATATAATAGGTTTTAGGATAAAAATTGTTACTATATATAAAAAATGACATTTTACAGTGATAAAAGAGTCAACCCATCAAGGAGATATAACAGTTACAAACATATATGCATATTTTTGTCAAGTGCACATGGGACATTCTCTAGGGTAGATATGTGAGGCCATAAAACAAGTGACAAGGGAGCAGATGTGGCTCAGTGTTTGAGTGCTGGCTTCCCACATATGAAGTCCTGAGTTCAATCCCTAGCCCCAGTACCTAAACAAACAAAAAAACAAGTGACAATAAGTTAAAAAGGTTAGAAATAATACAAAGTATATTCTCTGAACACAATGGAAAGAAAGTAGAAATCAATAGCAAATTTAGAAAATTCACAAATATGTAGAAATTAAATAACATTAGTATTTCCTAAATACCAATGAGTCAAAGAAGAAATCACAAGGGAAAGCAGAAAATGCTTTGAGATAAATGAAAATGAAAACACAACATACCAAAACATGGGAGGCAGTGAAAACAATACTTGGAAATATATAGGTCCAAATACTTATTTTAAAAAAGAAGATCTTAAATCAATAGCCTAACCTTCCACCTTAAGAAACTGTAGAAAGAGAAGCAAAATACACCCAAAGCAAGCAGAAAAAAAAGGAATGAAAAAAGACTAGCATGGAGGTAAATGAAATAAATAGAAAAACAATAGATAAAAATCAATGAAATTTAGAAATGAAAGAGGGGATTATTACTACTGAAATAAAAAGGATTATGAGGAAATGCTATGAGAATTGGCGGAAGGGGTGTAGAGCTTCATCAGTCTTTCCAGGCAACTACAGTCTTGGCCTGCCTGGCTTGGATTACTACATATAGCTGTGGCTAAACCTCTACCCCTGGCAGGAGAGAAATGTGGGAGAAGTTTCATCAGTTCCTGAGGCAAAGATGGCAGCTTCTGCCTCTGCAGCTTACATTAGCAGCCACTTCCTTGGCTACTCTTCTGCCACCAGCAAGGGAGAAAGGACAAGAAACAGGTGAAAAAGAACTGAATTCAGATTGGCTAAAAATAAGCCACTATAAAGTTCCAAATTAAGTTGAGCCAAGTACCAAAGAGGGGCTGCTGTAGCACAAAGCCAATCAAATAGAAAGCCCGAGACTAAAGAGAGAAACTGAGTCCAGCATAAATGCATCAAGTAAATCAGACGCCAAGATACCAACAAAAAATTGCAAGCTATACCAAGAAATCCAGAAGATATGGCCCAGTCACAGGAACAAAGTGAACCTCCAAGTGAAATAAAGGAGTTAAGACAGCTATTCACAGATGTTCAAACAAATCTTAATAAATTAAATGAGATGGTTAAAGAGATTTAGGATATTAAGAAGACACTGGGTGGGCACAAAGAAGAATTTGAAAGCATACAAAGAAAAATAGCAAATCTCATGGGAATGAAAGACACAATAAATGAAGTTAAAAATACAATGGAGGCATATAGCAACAGATTTGAAGAAGCAGAAGAAAAGATCAGTAAGCTTGAAGACAGGGCTTCTGAAAGTAAACACAATAAAGAACAAATAAAGAAAAGAATGGAAAAAATTGAACAGGATCTCAGGGAACTAAATGACAGCAAGAGACATGAACACATATGTGTCATGGGTGCCCCAGAAGGAAAAGAGAAAGGAAAAATGGCAGAAGGAATATTTGAAGAAATAATGGTGGAAAATTTCCCAACCCTATTGAAGGGCATAAATATCCACACCCAAGAAGCACAATGTACTCCCATCCAAATAAATCTGAATGAACCTACTTCAGAACACATACTAATCAGAATGTCAAAAGCAAAAGATAGAGAATCCTGACAGCAGCAAGAAAAAGTAATGCATCACATACAAGAGATGCCCAATAAGATTAAGTGCTAATTTCTCATCAGAAACCATGGAGGCAAAAAGGCAGTGGTATGATATATTTAAGATACTGCAAGATGAAAACTTCCAGTCAGGAATCTTACATCTGGCAAGATTGTCTTTCTAAAATTAGGGCAAGTTTAGAATATTCACAGATAATCAGAAACTGAGAGCGTTTTAACCAAGAGACCAGATTTGCAGGAAATACTAAAGGAAGTGCTACAGTCTGAAAAGAAAAACAGGATAGAGAGGCTTGGAAGAGAGTTTAGAAATGAAGATTATGCCAGTTAAAGTAACTAAAAGTGTAAAAAGTGGTGAAAAATAAGATATGACAGCTAAAACCCAAAGATCAAAATGGGTGAAGTAAGAACTGCATTTACAGTAATATCATTAAATGTTAATGGATTAAACTCCCCAATTAAAAGACACAGACTAGCAGAATGGATAAGAAAATATGAGCCATCTATATGCTATCTGCAAGAGACTAACCTAAGACCCAAGGATACAAATGGATTGAAAGAGAAAGGCTGGAAATAGATATTCCACACATGCAGTAAACACACAAACAAAGCTGGAGTAGCTATACTTATATTGGTTGAAATAGACTTTAAAAGCAAAGCTGTTATTAGAGACAAAGGAGGATGTTATATGTTGATAAAAGGGGCAATTCATCAGACTCAATTAAGAGGGTGCGTCTAAAATATTCACAAATAGACAGAAAAGAAGAGAGTTTTATAAAAATGAACCTGATTTTGCAGGAAATACTAAAGGGAACCTTACAGTCTGAAAGAAAAAGACAGGAGAGAGAGGCTTGGAGGAGAGTGTAGAAGGCAAGAATAGCAGAAAAAGTAACCAAACAAGTAAAAATACAGATGAAAATAAGATATGACATATGAAAACCAAAGAATAAAACAGTGGAAGTAAATAATGCATTTACAGTAATATCATTGAATGTGAATGGATTAAACTCCCCAATCAAAAGATATAGGCTGGGAAGCGGGTGTGGCTCAGTGGATAGAGCCCCCGTTTACCATATGGGAGGCCCGGGTTCGCATCCCGAGGCCTCCTTGTGAGGGCACGCCGGCCTGAGCGGTGCGGTGGGCTGATGCAGCAACCTCACGGCAGGAAGCGGGTGTGGCGCAATGG
>JAQZBX010035701.1:0-24471 GCA_029593785.1 Cabassous unicinctus
GTTTTGGTAGAGGGACTGATTCCTGGAGCTTCTTACTCTGCCATCTTCTCTCTCCTCCATGATGTAGTTTTAAGAATATTGTTTCATCTATGCTTCAGAATGGATATGAATTCTTAGAACTATAGGACCCAGATTTCTTCCCCAATTGAAGAAGATTGAGTTACAGAATAAAAGCTCTTTAATTCCCAGTAAAGCAGCAGCGTCTTCCCTTTGGTAGCAAATTCCTCCCTGCCCACACAGAGCCTGAAGATCATAATTGAGCCTGAAATTCAGGCAAAAGTACTTTTATTCCTTAAAGATACTGACATAAGAATGTTATTTCTCAAAGGAACTGAGATGCTGTAAACTGATCCAGCCATTTAGGAAAAGTATTTTGCCTAGGGCTGGAGCTTACTAAATAACTCCAAGCTGCTTAAGATTAACCAAGGCCATCTGTAGATCTTCAAATGCCTTCCCTTGGCATTCTTAAATTCAGCTTTCATTGTTAGTTTGTCAGTTTAGCTTCCCATTTAGAACGAGTGTTGAAATTAGACCAGCTTACCTAGTGATGATCCATTCTAGTCTCACAATATCCAAGATCTAGATCCACCCACTTTAAATAGTCATTGTCAAGTTGTCCAAACTTAAATCTCTCCTGGTAACTTGTGTTTACCTGGGGTCTGGTACAAAGTCCCTTTGCATAGAAATGACCACAGTTCACCTTTATTGTGTTTGCTTAAAGAAGTAGCTACCTTATTAATAGTGTATTATCACTTTAAATGATCTTTTGTTCTCAGAGCATGTTGCAAATTAGCCTGTGGGCTCTCATTTTGGTCTTACAAGAGAATTAAAATATATAAACAGTTCTTAACTGAAATCTTTGTCTTTAGTATTAGGCACTATCAAGAACTTTGCTTCACTTTAGCCCTTTATTATCAATGCTGACTTCTCAACCAGGCTTGGCCATATTAGTGCCTTAAGTAATCTTTACCTATAACTTGTACTATGAAGTTTGAATTGTATGAACATAAAAACTGTCTTACTTTGCCAAGACTGTTATGACAAATACCATAGACTGTTTAGTTTAAACAATAGCAATTTTTTAGCTTACAGTTTTGGAGGCTTACAAGTACAAAATCAATGTTTCCCCAAGGCCTTGCCTTCTCCAAATTCTGTAGTATTCTGGTGATGGCTTTCCAGCAATCCTGTCACAGGACAATCTATCTCTTCCTGTCTCCTCCGCTGACTGACTGTGTCCGAATTTCCTATTTAAAAGCATTTCCACCATATTGGATTAAGGCCCACCCTGATTCAATGTGGCCTCATGCAAATAGGATCTTTGAAGTTTCTGTTTACACATGAGCTCCCAACCACAGGACCAAGGGTTAGGACTGGGACATGTCTTTGTGGTGGACATAATTCAATCCGTAACAATAACCTAGCTATTGTGCTCTTTTCCATAGACTTTCTGTGCCCATTCTTTAGAAAAGCACCATGTCCTTATGGAGAAAGCATTCTAAAGGGACATGGAGCCTAAGCTCTTGCTTTGATCCAGCTTTGTGGGCCTCAGTCTCCCCAATTATAACCTTGGATTATATGATTCTAAATCTGTTACAACTTTTTCAATTTTTACTTTTTAATTAAATTCGAGGACAACCTTGACTATATTTAGTGTTTAAACTTCTGGAAATCACTGTAATGTGATTATCTGCATTTCATAAGAAGAAATGATATTTACTCAATATCCTCAAATAAATGGGTCTGTGCTGAACATCAATCTCTCTTAAAATATTTCCCATGTTAAATGTAGACTTTGTGTCTCTGTTTCTTTGCTTTAGCTGTAGCAGAATGTTCTCACTCTAAATATAAAATTATGAAAAAGCAAGAAACAATATTTTCTTTAATTAGCTTCTTCCTTTGGGGGTTTTAGAAGAGGGGTTATGACTTGACAGAGATCCTTCCCATCTGTTCCTGTTTGTTTGCTTTTATTTTGACTTCCTTTCGTTGTGTTATCAAATATCACATGAATCATTAACATTTGTTTTCCTCACTTGTTTTGATTTCCCTTATTTCACATGATTAAGACATTATGTTGAGAAAGGCTCAGAACTACTATATTTCATATTAATATCATATCCTATAAGTAAATATTAAACTTTCTGTGTATGTTTGCCCTCTGCTTTGCTAATACTTTCCTTAACTCTGGAGTAGTGAGACTTGTGCATGTACAAATATTTTGTGAAAGTAACAATCTTCATTAGATTACAAGTGTCTGGAAATAAGTTTCAAAAAAATGGATGCTATTTTTAATAAAACTACTTCTAACAGGAAATGCAATTTATTAAGCCCTTTGTGCAAAGACAAATAAGAGATCCTTATGGATGTTTGTGAGGGAGTTCTATTCAAAACTGGAATATGCATCTATGTGCATATTATATCTTTCAATAAAATACTCCCTTGTTAATGATTTTTACATGGTTTTCACACAATAAAAGAATTGGTTTTCTATGTCAGCCAACTAAGCAATTTAAAATTGTCTATTGATAGGCCAGCTTCTAATATCAAATCTTGTCATATAATGTGATTGGTATCAAACAAATTTCATTAGTTTTTTAAATAAATGATCAAGCTATCCAATTCTCTAGTTTTTATATGCAGAATAAAAGCTAAATTCTATATATATCCCTATGTATTAAACCTTATCAATAACTCCATTTAATAATAGTTGCAAAAACATTGAATCAAACTTGCTACATGAACACAAAACAGAACAAACTAGAAGTTTTTCTGGCAGATTCCCCATTCCTCCCTCCTCAATCATAGCAAATAAATAACATTTAATATTTATTCATGTATAGGGTCTGATTTGTTTATTTCAGCTTCAAAACTCAAGATCCATTTTTTAACAAAGAGTTAAGGTTTTTTCTTCAATTCATTATCTGTAGATTTAAAGTTGCACGTTAACAGACAGCATACAAAAATATGCACTTACAATAAACTATTCCATGATTTAGATATTTTCTTTTATACCAAATTATAGCTGTAAGGATCAAATCACAATGAAATTTGAAGTTATTAAGAATTTGTAATTTAAATAGTTTCACTCAACCCCTACTCCTAAATGCTTTTAATTAGGACAGACTTTTGAATTAAGTACTCCCAGGCACAAAGTTTAACTTGATTTTCGTGTCATATCAACCTCCCAGAAAAAAGCAATCATTCTGTCAAAGGAAGGTATTTTCTCCAAAACCAGGCTACCCAAATTCTAGTTTCAATATAAGTTGTTAATTTGAGGCTCTTCAGCCTAAAAGGAAACCCTTGTCCCTGGGACAGCCAGCAAGCACCAGATCTTCAAGATAGGAGACTGACAGCATCAAGGTGTTTACTAGACCATACCCTGCTTCAGTGACAGTCCAGTTGCTTATTAGAGGAAAAAGGATATTGTGAACACAATTTGGATTCACCTAATATCTGATCACTGCATTTTTATTGCTAGATCTGTAAAATGTAAAAATGGACAAGATACTCTTTGAGCATTAATAGCCTCATTTATAAAATGCACTAAAAGTACCTTTTTTGCTGAGTTGTTGTGAGGTTTAGATATAACATCTATAAAACACCTTGGACAGGATAGGTATTCAGAAAATATTACTTATAATGATAATAATCATTATTGCCAGTTTACTTGATTTTAAAGTACAACACTCATCAATTTAGGATGTCTCTAATAATATTTTTTGGTAGACCTAACTCAGCATCAGGAACAAACAGGAAAAACATTTTTGTCTGTGGCCAACACATGCATAAATAAATAAATTTTACTAAGAAAAGGTAGGCAGATGTGAGATTATTTACCATGGAGTAAATATGTGCAAAAGGGCACACTTTAAAATAAAGCATATCAATAAACATTCTGAATTTCCAGATGCAAATAACACAACTCTGAATAATGTGCTAGCCATAAAAACTCTCCAGGGATTCCAATGGTCTCTGTCATGCATCTTGTTTTTGTAGGACCTTCTCTACAGCCACATAGCTTCTCTTGCTGTTGAAAGAGTCAAGAAAGGAAGGAGTATTGGACCCACTATTATATAAAATGAAAACATGGCACAGTTTGAATCATAGGTCCATTCATGTAGTTTATCAGGGGCCTGAGATAGAACTACAGCTTTATAATTCAGAGGGACATAGTTAGCTCTCTGGGTGTGCTGTTATTTGCTGTGGATTGCAGGATCAATCCAAGACCTCTGCAACAAAATAAAATTAGTTAAAACTTCTTTTCTTCCTGTCGGCTTTGAATTATCCACAAGTATGCTTTAATAAAGATGAAAAATTATAAAGTAAAATTGCTTTAGAAGTTAGACTTCTACAAAGAGAGAGAGACCATCACTTCTTCAGGGTCTGTCTACACTGGATGTATTTCTGACTCCAGTCCATGGTATGGCTGGAAATCTCTGAAGCCTAAGTATTATTTTATGATGGAAATGCCTTAACTGTAGCAGGTGGAATCTATTTTATAGCTGACAACTTTAATGCTTGATGCATTTGTCCATCTGTTAGGAACATTAGTCAAAATATAATAGGAGACATATTAAAAGTGTAATTACAGTAGATCAAATAGTGAACACAGAAATATATACATGTATATAATTTTTGTAAAAGTATTTTGTATATGATTGAAGGTAAAGATGCTTACAAAATTAAAATTAATTTTAATTTTAAAAATTAAAATTAAAACTGGTTTATTTTAAAAATCAATATAGGTTTTATTTTTAAATTTAATTTTAGACTTTAAAATTTCTAATAATCTAAAGATTATTTTTATTACATAGGCATTTTCATTAATTTGTTGCTCCAAACATTTGACATTTGAAGCTAAAATTTTTAGGAAAGCATCATCCTAATAAAATTCTCATTTTAACACCACTGTTTATAAAATATTATATAAAATGCAGTGAATACAATAGTGGAAGTAATCAGCTTTTGGACAAATTAATGTTTCAGTGAAAGAAGCTATTTTTAATTTATATTTATATTTACATTTATATCAATGTAATTTGTTTTAGTTTACATTATTTGATAGCTTACAGAATCAGTATTCCTTGTGATGCAATGATTTTATGTGCACCACTTTTTTTTTATGTATATCTTTTTTTTTTAGCTTCTGCTCTTTTTTACTTTTTTAATGTATATGTGTATAATATTAGAGAACCATTCTGTAGCCTTGAGGAAATACTCATTCCCTCATATTTTTTTTGGCTTCCTTTCATTCATCATTTAACAAATACGTGTTGGCTGGTTTCTTGGTACAGCACTGGCTGTGTGATAGCAGGAAGGCAGACACGGCACTGCTCTTGTGGGCTCCCATGTAGTAGACTCACGGTATGAAACTACAAATGGAAAAAAGTGCTATGGAGTTAATTTTCAGGGTGCTTGTATTGGAGCATAAATAGGGGAGCTTTATTTAGAGAAGATCAAGAAGCAGAAGCAGCAGAGGTAGGAAGCAGGCAAGGGGGAGGACTTAACTGCAAGGCAGAAGACAGTTGGGAAGACTGCAGGCCTGTAGGGTCTGGCATGCTGTAGGATTACAAAGGAGAGCCAGGGTCGCAGAGCCACGGGAGAGGGCTGAGAAAGTAAGATTGGAGAGGAGGCTTAGTACCAGTTTATGGAACATCTTATAGACCTTGGTGAAGAATTTGGCTAGAAACTTAAATGTGTAATTTTTAAAAGAATCACTCAGATTGAATAAACTGCAGATTATTGTCTATATCTCCATTCTTTGCTCTTAGATTCTTTCTACTCTATAGCTGTAGACATCACAGACGATTAAAAAAACTATTTGTTAAGACTTTAATTTTTTTCTCTTCAGTATATAAGTGATTTAAAAGATTCACAGTAAGTGCTGAAATGTTAGTTTTGAAAAAGTTATGACTTTTTCACAGATACTGTGGAAGACCTCACTTAATGGAATTAGAGTTTGGGGGAAGACAAACATTTCTCTCTTTCCCCTGCCTAGTCCTAGGAAATGTTTTTTTTTGTTTGTTTGTTTGTTTGTTTTGTTTGTTTGTTTGTTTTTTATAGGAATGGGAATAAAATTCTCAGCATAACTGAAGACATAATAGAAATAATGAGATTATTGAAAGAAATGAGAAATACATGTAAATTTATTAAGGGACTAGAAATTGAAATGTTTTGGTAAAAAATACCAGCACTCTAACTCTTTGGTTACTTCTGTATTCTGAATTCCTAGATTTTTGTTTATGTTGTTCCATATAATAAAAATTATTAGACTCAAAATTATCTTTAAAAAGGTCCAACTTTTAGCCAAATAGCACTATCAGAAATTGAAACATTAGTCTGCTGTATATTTTTATAATATTGAGTTGCTTAAGTTTACTTACAGAGTGAGTAATTGAAATTTTTAACTGAAACTAAAAATCATTGTATATGGGTATATTTACATAATGTAAATGAATAAGAATAGCATAATTTTGTCCTTTATTAGACACAACCAAACCCAGCAAACAGAAGAAATCAGGCCATGTTCCATGTCAAAGCAAATAAATATTTTACAAAAATTAACATGGTATTGTCATATCCTTAATAGAAAGAAATTTTCATCAAAATTATATGGCTTTAACATTGATATTTGAGTAGTGCTTGGTTTAGGAGGTTCTGTCTTTATTGATTATTCTAATAGCTATTGCTGAGCTATAATAATTTCTAGTATCAGTGAGAGGCATAGGAGCCAAAAAAGGTAAAATATTTTTAGAACACATACCTAGTGTGATTAGTCAGAACAGTTTTCGCATGCCTTTAAGTCATCAATTCAAAAATAAAGTTCAGTTGGAATAAAAATACATTTCATTGGTAACTTTAGATTATGCCGTATACTCAAATATCTGTCCTATTAATGGAAGACATATTTTCATTGTGATTGGTAATTTCTATTGAATCTACTATACTGCTTCCATTTTTCCTATATATTTAGAGCGATGACAATTGTTAATTAGACTAGGATTAAAACAAGACCAATCCTTTAACATACTTGAAAATTCTAAAATTCAAGACACAGAATTCATGCTAAGTATCATTGTTAGATGTTTCAAATATTAAGAACAATAATGATATATGATTGCAGAAATGGAAAGCTAACAATATTTGGGGACTTTCAAATAAATATTATCATTATCTTTAATGTTGTACTGGATTAATTTTAGAGACAAATAATACCTGGCCCAATTTCTTAGATATTAGCACCTGTGAGACTAATCTCATGGACATCCATGCCAGTGTTATTGAAGGCAAAAGATGGATTTTGATTAACAACACAATAAATTCAGTATTTGATTCAATATCTGCTCTGTATAAACCACATGAAGCCTATCTGATTCCTTCCATCTTTCCTTCCTTCCTTCAGCACATATTTATTCAATATGCACTAGGGGCTTTGGATATATTAATGAGTAAAACATAGAGTTCCATGCCATTCTGGAATATGGAGTTTGGGCACTCCAATATTTCTATGAAATAAAACAAAAGGATTTAATATTGAAACTTTTACATTCCTTACTGATGAATTACAATTGTTTCTCTATATGTAAAATCACTTAATTAGTTCATTGTTGAAAGCGAGATCTGCAAATATTTTATCCTTTCTACTTCCTGAATCTACTATAGTTACTATAGGTGATTTCTCTTTACTTGTATTTTAATTATTTAAGATACTAGACAGTTTACAAACATATGCCTGGCAATATGCATTTTTTAAATGTCTGGAAAAGATTCCTCTTCAGAAACTTAAAGTTTAGATGTATTTACACAAAATACATAAAAAATTTAGACCATACCACGAAGTGGACAGTTCAGAGAATTTTACATTTGAGAAATAGACTTTTGTTTTGTTTGGGCTTTTTGCTTTAGATTTTTAATTTCCTATTTCTTATTTCTCCTTCATTCAAGTGGATTTATTCAATGTATCCAGGATTTGATTTCCTTTTCTTTTTTACATAAGTGTGTGTTTCTTGCTTGGTAAAAGTTTTGTAATAAACTCACATACTAATATTTAATTATTTGGTTAATCTCCCTTCAAGGGGGAAAGACTATATAGTTCAGCAATATTGATGAAATAAACCTAGCTGGCTTTCTTATAAATAGCAACAAGTGTGCACAATAGTTACATTACATGGTATATTTAACAACACTGCTAAAGAGTAAGATGGGAGTTCTGTCTTTCATGATAGAGATACACCTGAGTGCTCTTAGAGGAAATTTGGTTCTGCAGGCTTGGAGGAAGTAATTGTCATTCAACAGAAAACAACTAGCTTTGCATATCAGTAAAGCACACACACATACTCTTATCTATTTTCTGAGTGCTTGGAACTGATATCAAAACAGCAAATATATATTTATGAGAACTAGAAATGCTGTGTTCTTTTTGATCATGTAATTATGAAATTAACTTTGAGAATATACAAAAAAAATGTTACTTCCTAAGCAAGTGAAAACAGAATGAAAACCCACAAATTTTGTATTGGGTTACATGGTTTTTATATTTATATTTCTCCTCAAATACTATGTCATTAATTATTTTTCATTATTCCTTTTTAGATGGAAGACTGTATTTGAAAACTACTGTCATGTACTAAATCTTTCCTGTTGAAGAAATCCAGATTATGGTAAAGAACTTTGCAGTTAAACATTCATCATTGGAAAATTTGGAAAAAATAAAGTCCTTTTAAGTGAACTTCCTCAATTTTGTGTATTAATGTTCTTAAGAAGTTTAAGTATTCTACAAAAAAAAAAAAAAAAAAAGTCTCCTCCATTGATTTTCACCTGTGGTTCACACCAGAGACCTCAAAATGTTTGTAAATGTACAAGTATCAGACTTCTTATGGTTAATAACTGCAACTTTGCTGCTCGGCACTTGTATACAGAGTTAAAAGCAGGTCTGAGTAAGATCTAGCTCTCTTTTTTTTAAATGGAATGAACCATTTTCCTCTTCTGAAAATTCTGTATTTGAGCACACCAAGAGACTCTTGTAGCAGCGGTCACCCCGACTTACAGAATTATGTCCTCCAGAAAGCAACTGGAACACTTGGAAATGAGCTTGTAAGGGGCATAGAGGATGCCTAAAAAAATCAATAAAATAAAGAATAATATTCTGTTACATTCAATTTTGAACTCTCTAATTGTGGGTTTTCTCCTGAAGATTTTTGTCACCTACTTTCCAAAAGACCAACAAATGAATGCTGACAACAACCCAGTGAAATAACATTTTGCATATGAAAAAAGAAGCATTGACTACAAGCCAAACGGTTTCACTTAAGGTCTTTTTTTCTTAAAAGTAAAAGCAAATATGTAAATGTAACATGTTTTCATTCCAAACTGGTAGTGGTATATAGAATTAAAAATAATAATGTTGCTTCTTACTCAACCTGTTGGTCACATGTACAGTATATAAACAAAAAACACACAAGGAAGGTATTATGTATGCAGTAGTATACTAGAATTTAGGAAAATGAAAATTTTAGAAAATATGTTTTGTCACCCTGTTGGTCAGAAAGACGCCTTTCTGGTTTTAACGCATGCAGGCATGTAAATATTTGTCTGGAGTCACAGTATTAATGAATGAGATCTTAAGCATCTGGTGACATCAGAACTCTGTGTCAGCCACTTTTATTTGTATATTGAACCCCAGTTAGTGCCCCAAACTGCACAACTGAGAATGGATTGTGGCTGAGCAGTACATCAAAACGCCAGAACTATTTTTATATGTTAATGTCATATTATGTTAATGTTGCTGAAAAACAAAACCTAACAAAACCCTTGATGTATCAGTCGAATACCATGTATCTCTGAGTGATAAAGTTAAAATGTGTTGTGCTTCCCACCCTAGTCAGAGGGAAGGGTGGCTACTGTTATTTTCACTGTCTTTTTGAAAGTTACAGTATGTGTTTTCACTTTTGTGCAGATAACTGGAAGTAAAGCTGCAAACAGTGCTTATTACATGCTGAAGTTACCTTCTCTTTGTTTTTTTTCCTTATCTGGAGTTACACCTTTAAAGACTGATTTGAATCAGTACAGTTACTGTACATTTTATGATTTTGTTGTCATCTTAACGTTTTATGCACAAAACATTATTTATTACCAGAAAACAGCAAAATCTTAAGTGTCGAAGAAAACTAGCTAAAAGATGTTTAAAGATAGTTCTGAGTGGGTATGACTTATTTGGTTAACAAATTATTTTAACGTTATAGGTATTTTGGCACTATGCTTCCATAGTTGTTAGGTCTTCCTTGCAATACTGGAATATATTTCTTTTGTGTAGCTCGCTATTAACCAAGTCCATTTTTTTAAACAAATAGAATGGTTATATATACATTTCCTATTTTTCCTATTTTAGCTTGCTTAAAAAGGGAGCAATATTTTTATTTAAAATATTGTTACTTAATGCTTTGTAGACTCTTGATTTACTAAGCATAGTTCTTACAGAAGCATCTTTATGTTTGAGCACAAGAGATTCTATTCCTAGTTACATGTATTTTTCCCCAAACGTAAAGACCCCATGCAGTCTTTAAAGGATTACAACACTTAAAATCTGATGGACTTGTGGCAAACTTTTGAATCATACATTTTTTGAAAGATTTTTTAAAAAGCCTACAACTTACATAATTAGTAGAATCAACCATTGCTCTGCTCCTTGCATAGAGTCACCTGTTACGTAGGTTAAATAGTTTTAAAATACATACTTTCAAGACCTTTGAGAATGCTTTAGTGTTTGGTTCAACATAAAAGGAAGTTTTAGCAAGGATTAAAGAAAAAAGCTATCAGCTATATGTTGAGAGAATCTTACTAACTTGTAAATATTACAATTCATGAAATGTTATTGTAAGTCTGTAACTTAAGTTTTTTGCCCTTTTTATTTTTTAGTTATACAGGTTGGTTTGGACATTTGTTTTTTGGTATAGATAAGTAAAATTTTGCCCATTTTATGGTTTCCATGCTTTTGTAATCCTAAAAATATTAATGCCTAGTTCTATATTATAACCACATTTGCGCTCTATGCAAGCCCTTGGAACAGAACATACTCATCTTCATGTAGGACCTATGAAAATTGTCTATTTTTATCTATATATTTAAAGTTTTCTAAAAATGATAAAAGGTTATTACGAATTTTGTTGTACAAAATCTGTACAAAATCTGTTTTTACATCATAATGCAAGAATTGGAAATTTTTCTATGGTAGCCTAGTTATTTGAGCCTGGTTTCAATGTGAGAACCACGTTTACTGTTACCGTATTTAATTTTCTTTTTCTTTTCAACAATCTCCTAATAAAACTGTCTGAAATCTCCCTGTGACTTTATTTACAGTTCGTCTTTATTAAATTCTGTGAAATGCATAACATTGAAGGAATATTTACTTTCTAATGGGAGGCATCTAAAAACAACATAAGTCAGCTCTTTGCAATGCGAGGGGAACAATGCTCAATGATTTTATTTAACATGCAACTGCTTCTATCTCTAATATGAATTACTGTGGTGAAAAACATCATAAAAGCACACTCTGTAGTTATTGTTTAACAAGCAGATTTTCCATATTTTGTTTCTTGCCAGCTAAGCAAACTGCCCACATATACATGATTTATTTATGTACATTTCTCAGTTTATGAAGCTGTTATTTGTACCTTTTTCCTTTATATTCTTATATTCCCATGATTCTTATTTCACAAAGCTTTGTGCTGAATAATGTAAAGTAGACATGTTGATGGAACAAAATATATTATTCCCATATCTCTGAGTGTAGATCTGTAATTCTAACTCAGTGTTTTGCTTTCACTCTCTATCATTGGAAAAAATGCCTTTACAAACTTGGAAATTCCATTATTATTTAATAATATATAAACATTTTAATCAGTCTAAAATGCAGTATTTGAAGAAATATTGGGTTGCTTTCTCTGTGAATATTCTAAAAATTCCCGAGAGTGGAAAATGAAATTTTTTCTGTCTAAGGGAATTATTTCAACAAACTCTTGAAATAGTATACTCGCAAATTATGATGTTCCCTAATAAAAAGCTAAAATGTTTATGTGACCATTATGAACACATTTTTGTCTTCTGTCATCATGTATCTATGCCAGTAAGACTCATGGTAGAACATCATACAGTCTCTGCATGTAATGGAAATTAGTGATAAGTTTGGTTGTTTTCCCTCTGTGTTTTCATTGAGACTAACTAGCACATTTACACTCTACACAAAAACTGTTTATTACTAAGGAAGAGTAAACTAGAAATAAAAGTAATATGGATCACATTTTTTAAATATGGGAAGTAGAGATGTTAATAGAATTAAACCATTATTGTAAAAACTATTGTAAAAACATCACTTGTTCCTTATGTGCAGGTATGGTACTAGCATTTATCTTTAATATGTACAACTGATATATAAAAGCAGAACCGATCCTCATTTATTCACTTAAGCAGCATTCATTAATAAAGCCTCTATTCTGCAAAAGGTGCTGTGCTAGTAGTTGTAATGACATTATGGAAGTTGAAAACCTATTTTCTATCCAAAAAGAGCTTATAATTTTATTGGAATGGAAAGTTTTACTTTCAGTCAGAAAAGATCCACGAGCATCTACTCTGTAGTGAGCAGAGAGCTGGTATTAAAAGGATATTGATTTAGATACCTTTCCACTAGATGGTAACAATCTAGTGACCCATTTTATACATTAATCTTCTAGAGAACAGTATAAAGATGATTTGGGAGTCAGACAAGTGTGTAGAAATTGAGAAAAGGGAAAGATACATTTCCCCCCTGGTAAAACATCAAACTAGTTATTCTTTCCTTGTTATTTGTTCATTCTTTTCAATCACATCATTCTTACCAATGGTTGCAAGCTTTGTTGTAAAATGAGTAGCCTATTTAATCACAGAAAAATTATCAATAAGCAATAAATTCCTAATATGATCAGACTATTGGGCATAAATATACAATATCAAATTGTACATCAAAATTCAATTGCCCAGCATCATATATCTATATTAGGAGTAATGGCCTAAAATACACAAACATAGAGCATAAACTCCAAAATCTGAATGAGTGACATTTGCAGTGCCCACATCATGTACATTTATTGATTAATTAGTTAGAGGTTTTAATTTGACTATTGGATTGGATCAGTTAGGATTATTCTGGTGCATGCAATGACAAGAAATGCCTGCAAAGTTAAAAAGCAAAAGGAATTGGGAACGGAGATGCAGAGGTATTCAAGGAAGCCCGAGATAGGAATGCAGCCAGGGACCAGGAACCTCTTCTACCTTCACCTTTCTGCCCCTCTTGGTGACTCTGCTTCTTTCCCCTCCCATTGAAGATACGTTTCCTTCTTTTATCTATTCTTCCATCCCTCTGTATTCAGGAGCGTAAGATCCAGCCCGCGAAGTGAACCATTCAGTTTTTCTCTCTCGTCCTAATTCAGAATCTCTTGGAGTTCTGATTGCCTCAACTCAGACCACATGCCAGGAGGTATTACATTGGCAGTACATTAGAAGCATCCATATGGAGAATTTTTTAAAAACTAGGTGTCCAACTAAATTTGAATCTCTGGGTGTTGGGGCTAGAGTAGCAGGGTTTTTAAGTTCCTCTAGTGATTCTAATGTGCAGTAAGGTTAAGGTTTTAGTTTGCTGAAGGCTGCCAATGCAATTTACCAGAAATGAATTGGCTTGTATAATGGGATTTATTAGGTTAAAAACTTAATTTCTGAGACAGAAAAATGTCCCAATCAAGGCATCATCAGAGATGCTTTCTCACCAAGCTGCAATTGTGGGTGATCAGGCACATGGCAGGGTATAATGGCAGCCTGGGCTGGTCTCTCGCCTCTCTTCTGGCCCTTGTGCTAGTTCTGCTTTGGGCTGCTCTACTTTTCTCTCTCCACGGTTTGTTGAAGTCAACCTCTGGAGACTTCTGTCACTGTGGCTTTTCTCTGTGTCTATGGCTTTTTAATCCTCTGTTTATAAAGGACTCTAATAAGAGTATTAAGACTCACCCTAGGTCATGCCCTACTGAAGTGATCTAATCAAAGGGAAGGTCCCTCAATTGAATGTAATCAAAAGGTCCCATCTACAATAGGTTTACACAAACAGGAAGGGATTATTTTTAAGAGCAAGATTTTCTGGGGTTCACCTACCTTCAAACTGTCACAAGAACCAGTGACTAAAAGGATGCTGGCCAGTATCATATTAAAGAAAATTATTGGGGCTTCTCCAGTACCAACTGTACAAGGAGGTGAAAATGTCTATCTCAGTTATTATTGAGCCTTGTTCCCTCAGAAAGTCCTAAGCATCTTCTTCAACCCATAGTATATGGGGAGAAATTTCTGGTTTTCAAGTCTCAGATGTAGTCTCTCAGATGCAGCATGAAGTCATTCTCAGAGACTCTTCAGGCTTGTGTAAGCAAAAATTATAACACTGTCTAGTGTGGTCCTCACTATATGTAGAGGAAATATTCAAGACAATTACATTATAATGGGAGAGTGTAAAGGAATTTGAAGGAAAGTGAAATTTCTACAATTAACTAGAAATGTTAGAATGTTGGTCAATGCCAGTAGACTATGAGAAGATTTGTATACATATGCAATTCATACAGCAACCACTAAAAACGCTTTATCAATATACACTTAAAAACACTATAGACGAATCAAAATTGAATTCAATTCTATAGTGAGGTTAGCTTACAGATAAACAGTGAATATTTTAAGGGACTGATCCAGAGCTTTAAACCACTTCCCGCAGGTTCTTTGGCTGCTTTTTCAATGATGCTAATTGCTTGCCAAACTTTGTTTACAACATTACGCAACTGATGAAGATAAATTAATTGCTAAATCTCCAGCACTATGCATCCTTATTTCCTTTGTGTGTAATCACTTTCAATAATGTATTTCAAATTAATCTTTTCTTTTTTTAAACAAATCAATATTAGGACTGAAGTGATAATGATTACGCTATTGAAAGTTACTTTTTCTTAAGAATAAATCCCATTTTGACTTCTCCAAGTGTGGAAGTTGGAAGATGGAGTGTTGAAAGCAGTCAGTCCCTTTCTTACTAATGCATCTTGTTAAACTTATAAAGAAAAAGTGTCTGTCATTGAGTTGTATCTTTCATTTAAATCCATCTGACTGTCATGTGCCTGGGTTCATTTACGCTGAATGGCTTGTGACTCCTTCCTTCCATTAACAGATTTTGATGCTTTGTAGTATACATGTTGCATACACATTTTCTTTTCCTGCAGACAGCTACTATGAGACAGCAATAGGTATACATCAGGGCCTAAATAATAGACAAGGGATCTTGGGAAATGAAGTTTCCTGCAATATAGAACAGAATAAGATAAGGGCAGAGAATATGATTTAAGAGCAAATAGGCAAATGATCTAACAGCACAGTATAGTTTTAGGGGAAGAAAGTAAGGAGGTAGAGAATTCTTGATTGACTAATACAAATGATGATTTAGCATCTGGATCTGTCAAGTATTTACAGCTGACTATCTGTGGGTTTAGTGGGCACCCACCATCCCTGGGGAATCTTTCACCTGCAGTTGCCTTGATGCAGCCAAATGCACCTCCATTTTAGCAGGTCACCCAGGACTCCTCTGTTATCCGCTGAGAATCCAGTGTTAAGCCCGACTGTCTGCTCCAAACATTCTTGCATCTGTCCTCACATAGCCACAAGTTAACACCAAGAAATTCTTTTCTCCAACAACCACTGGCAATGTGGAAACATTGCCCTTAATCATGTAACGTATTCTTCTGTATCTTTGTCAGAGCTGAGTCAGACACATATTCCTACCATGTAAAATTCAAATGTGAGATAGCCACTTGTTCTTCATGTCCAATAACCTCTAGCGATCATACAGATTCTCTGAGTGATCCCATTGTTATCTCTTTCCCGGGGTTTAGATGAAAGAAATGTGTCTATTCTTTCCTATGAGTGTTTGAAGGGGCTTCAATGCAAAGCAACTCCCAGCCCACAACAGCCGCCCTTCTCACTTCCAATTCTTACCCCACATCTTAAGTCTATTTTACAAGTTGAAGATAGATGGACAGTTGTGGTAAAAAAAGGAAACAACCACACACAAAAAACCCTAGTTTCCATATTCCTACTTTGCATGATGACCTTGTATCTCACCTTGGAATGTAGTATCCATTTTATTCATTTATTATTTTTAATAATGTTTTTAAAAATTTTGACATGATTATAGATTTCCATGCAGTTGTAAAAAATAATACAGAGAGCTCCTATGTATCTATCAACCATTTTCCCCCAACGGTAACATATTGTATATATAGTATAGTACCACACCCAGGAAATTGACAATCAACTAGTTTTATTCAGAATAAGCCAGTTTTACATGCAGTCATTAGTGTTTGTGCTTAGTTGCATACAATTTTATCACATGAGTAGATTCATGTGACCACAAACACACTCTAAATACAGAATATTTCCCTCACAAGGATCCCTTGTGCTATCCTTTTCAGCCTCAGCCACCAATATCCCTCTCCACTTCCCTAAACCTTGGACACTGCTAATCTGTTTTCTTTATATAGAATTTTATAATTTTGAGAATGTTATATAAATTGAATCATACAATTTATAAGGTTGTCATTTTTCACAACTTATAATGCCCTTGAGAATGATCAAAGTTATTGCATGAAAAAACATTCATTCCTTATTATTGCTGAGTATTATTCCATGGAATGATGTACCATGGTTTGTTTAACCATTCACATGTTGAAGGATGTTTGTTTATTTCCATTTTGTGGCTATTATAAATAAAGCTGCCATGTACATTCGTGTACCTGTTTTTTGTGGGATTTTTTAATGTGTGAACAAAAGTTTTAATTTGTCCGGAATAAATTTCCAAGAGTGCAATTGATGGGCTGTATGGTAATCACATGCTTAGTTTTAGAAGAAACTTTTCATACCTTTTTCTAGAGTTGCTGGACCATTTTATATTCCCAAGAGTAATGTATGAGTGACCCAGTAGAGGGCTGACTGACATCACCTAGCTGCTGCAAGGTGGGGGACAGCAGCAGTTTACCTGCCTGCTTATACTACAGGAGGGACCCTCAAACCACCTCAGTCTGCCTCTTTGATGCCAGGTGTGGGTGGCAGTGGGCTGAAGGAATCGGATCCCTTCTCCCACTTGTGTGGAGAAGATTGGGGAGAGGAAGATCAACTTCTTGCTTTCCCCACTGCGGCCATTGAAAATGAAGGTAGGGGAAGGGGTCTTGGGGGAAGGGTTTTGATTTTGGTGATCTCCTTTGCTGTTTGAATAGAGTGGGTATTGCCAAAAAAGGTTTTCTGTTCTATTAGGCCACCATTTTCATGGTCCTTTGGATAGAGGAACAGACTTATCGTAGAAAAATTTTGTTTGTGCCTGATTCTAGATCGCAGGCTCATGCAGGGCTTAGGAGATATATGGGAGGCAAGAAGGAATCCCAGGACACCCACCTCATGTCATTCCTCAAGGCCTGAGGGTACTACACAGTCCTCAGTTTACTTTCTACCTTTCGGAGACTTTTTATACTTTTTCGCTGTATTATATCCAGAGTTTTTATTTGTAAGAGAAAATAACCTGGGAGGAATGGGGGAAAAAAGGAACCAGAAGAGACATTTCCTTTTTTGTTTTTTATAACTGACTTCATTTCATTTTTATTTTATTAATGTCACATTGAAAGGGTAGAAACTTGACAAACAAAATCAAATGGCATTATTACTTAATAAGATTAACGTTACAAGGTATCATAACCAGAAATCCACACAGAATCTGCAGGGCATATAATTATTTGTTATTTTAAAACAAGCATTTATATGATAGCAGCATTTTGCAGGCCTTGTAGTTAATTTGCAGGCAAGTTTTCAGTTTGAAGGATTTTAAAGCTGTAGAAAAGGAGAAAGACTAATACAATGAATACTGCATAGCCTTTACGCAGGGCCACCAGCATTTTGCCCAATTTGCTTCCTCCCTTTCTCTGTTTATCTCAGTCTCTCTCTCAGAATCTGTAAAGATACATAAACTCTTTTCATTTTTAGTTATTTAATATGTTACAATCCATTAACATTTTTTTTCTTTTTGATATTGAAAATGTTCCAAATTTGGCCAGGAAGAGCTCCTTTAAGCTGTCTCGTGTGTCCTTTCGTGTCTCTATTAATTGTTAAGTACTTCCGTGCTTTGGGGCACAAGAAGATGTCCCAGGCTTACCTTGCACTCTGCTTGAGACCAAGATCACCTATTTCTCCATGGAGCACTAATTTGGGGGCTTCAGCAGACACTAAAAGGGGTATTCCACTCTGTCTTGCACAATTTTGTAGGTTATGACAGGTATAAAATTGTCTGTATCTGTCATTACAATGTCATGCAGGACAATTCCAATGTTCCAAATATGCCCCCATCTTACACCTATTCTTCCCTCTCCCTCTCCTCAGAACCTCTGATGGCCACTGCCTTTATATCAATGGTAAAAGTTCTTCCTTTGCTAGAATAATGTCTACAAAAGAATAATAAGTGTACTTTAGTCCATTGTTCATTCCCCAATCTTGAGGATTTGGGGATGGTGATGTCCACTCTGTTTCTAATTGAGAAGGGGTTTAGATCCCGTGGGGCAGATGGATGGAACTATCTATTAACCATAAAGCTAAATATGGGTGTCTTTGTTTTTTAGACCAAGTCTTTGTTTCCTCATTCTACTTTTCCTCCCTTACTGCTTTGGAAATTATAAACTCTTTTTCCACACTCTATTTTTATTTTATTAACGGTGATTTTTGAATATTTAAGTGGTATACCTAATTTAGCAAAGTGTGCAGTACCTTAATATAGTTTACCCTTTCAGAGAATACAGGGCTTTGAAATGCCATAGTCCATTTACTCCTCTATTGATTTAGATGCCATTTTCTTTCTTTCTTTTTCAATACAAGCACTCATTATTTTTATTGGTTAATTTCTGTTTGGATTTTTTTTTCTTTTTTTTAAGCATTCCACATTTCATCTCAGACTTTACTTCAGGAATCATTTATTACTTTCCCGATAAGATCTTCAATTTTTTTTTTAATACAAGTTCTACAAGAAGTGAAATACTTTACTTTTTCAGTAGTCTTAAACTATCTTTATTTCACCTTCTTCTTGATATGAAATAGTTTTGCTAAATGAACAATTCTAGGTTGCCAGTAGTTTTCTCTTAGTGATTTTTATATTCCATTGGCTTTGGGCTTCTATTTTTGTTATGGAAAGGTAGTTTAAATATTGTTCCTTTGTGGTAGATTTATCTTTTATCTCTGGATGCTTTTTAAAACTTTTATATGACTTTGCTGATTTTAAATTTGACTATAATGTGATAGGAAGAACTTGTTTTCACTTATTGTGTTTGGAAACTATTAACATTATAAATCACTTGAGGGGGTGTTTTTCATTAATTTAGAAAATTCTAAGTCATTATCTTTTCAAGTAATGTCTCTGCCCCTTTTTCTATATTATAACTTTCTCAAATTCTTATTATTCTATTTTAGAACTTTTCACTTTATATTCCAAGTTTCTTTGATTCTTTGTGCTTCATTCTATGCAATTTCTTCAGATTTTCCCTCCTATCTACTAATATCTGGTAGAGTGTATTAATTTGCTATTGAACCCTCATGCAAAATTTTTAATATTATTATATTTTCATTTCTGTAAGTCTATTTGGATCTTTTCAAATCTTCCTTATTATTGACAGTGTCTTTCTCTTCACTCATGTATTTGGTTCTCTCTTTTATTTTTTATACATTATCCCCATTATTATTCTGTTTCGAATAATTCCAGTAACTTATATTACTGAGGTCTAATTATGTCATTGATTGTATCTCTGATTTCCTGTTAAAT
Source organism: Cabassous unicinctus (assembly GCA_029593785.1). Lineage (NCBI taxonomy): Eukaryota > Metazoa > Chordata > Mammalia > Cingulata > Chlamyphoridae > Cabassous > Cabassous unicinctus. The sequence continues at coordinate 19,889 of JAQZBX010035701.1, forward strand.
TTTCAAAATTTAATTTAACTCCTTTTAAAAAAAAATTTGGTGAGTGAATGCATGTTTACTGAAGTTTTGTCTGCAGAGATTATCTCTGTTTCACTAAATGAAATGTTAGTGGAATGCCCAGAGGTAGTTGGCTTGAAAGATATTGCTAATTTCTCCCACCCTCACCACTCCTCTTTCCTCTGGACCAATAACTAGTCTGAAATTGCAACAGGCTCCAAAAAGTAGGTACAAAGTGTGACCCATGAGGAGATGCTCTACACTCCAAAATAACAGCATGATTTTTCCAATTTATATAGACAGAAATCAGGGGGAAATGTGTGCAAATGGATATTAACAGTGTTGAAGAATGGTGGAAAGAACATAAAGTTGAATCAGGTGGAATTTATTGAAATGGGCCCATAAAGCAGAGAGTCATGATTCAATGCTGTTGCTTGAGAGGTTAAAAAAAGCTATAATAGTTTGTTTGGGGGGTCGACGGAAGCATGGACCAAAAGAAAGGCAGCCTGCCTTACCTGAAGTTGAGATGATAGATCTAGCTTGGTATAATGTAGATGAGAGAATTCAAAGTCATAGAGAGATTGGAATATTAGCATGGATTTATCATCTACAACCTGCTCACTCACACCAGGAATGTCCAGAGGACACATTTTATTTACCAGTACTCTAAGAAGTAAACTTGTGAGAACAGCTCCATCATCCCTGAAGATCTCTGTGGTCACTCTTCATTGTAGGTCAGACATTATTATTGGAACTGCTGCCATAGAACATGGATCCTTAAACACCATCAGCATGATTGGATCCTTGATTGGCAGGAGCCTAGTGGTAGCACTTAGTCACCAAACACAAAGTGGGCTTGGCTACCATTATGCCAATAAAAGCAATAATCAGAATAGCTTGTCCTAGAGACCTGTAGCGTTGACTAGTTGATCATGGGGCACCTAGAAGTGAAATTGATGGGCAGTCTACTACATTCTTACTTTGTCTGTATAAGCAGAAGAGTTCCAGGTCAAGTAAACAAAAGTCTAACGTGAATCACAGATACAGAGTCTAGGCCACTCAATCAATTCCCAAATTTCAGACAGTTTGTAGACCCAGAACCACTTGAAAGAAGGGAAGGCCAGTTCTCCTTGGTGAAGGACCCTGCTATACTACCAAAAATTTGTACCATTAATCTTCTTCCCAGCCTTCCCCAAAGGGGTCTATGGTCTTTTACCAGTATGACTGTGCATTGTGGAAAAGAAAATGATCTGACATTTCTGAGGTTATTAGACACTGGCTCTCAACTGTCATCAATTCCAGGAGACCCAAAGAATCACTGTGGTCCACCAGTCAGAGTAGAGGCTAATGGAGGTTGAGTAATCAATGGGGTTTTAGCTCATGCCTGTCTATTAGAACAGACATACTCAGAAACTTGCAGAATCCCCTTATTGGTTTCCTGACTTGTGGAAGGAGGACCATTAAGGTAGGAAAGACTAGGTGGAAGCTGCTACACCTGCCTCTGCTTAGCAAAATGGCAAATCAAAAGCAATATGACATTCCTAAAAGGATTACCACTATCAAAGACCTGAAAGATGCAAAGTTGGTAATTCCCAGCACATCCCCATTCAACTTTCCTATTTGTTGTGTGCATAAAATCGATTGATCTGGAAAGTTGACAACAGATTATCATAAACTTAACCATCTGGAGAATGCAATTCCAGCTGCTGTTCCAAATGAGGTATCATTGCTTGAGCAAATCAACACATCCCCTGACACCTGGTATACATCTATTGATCTGGCAAATGCTTTTTTCTTGATATCTATTAGTAAAGACCATTAGAAAAAGTTTGCTTTCAGCTGGCAAGGCAAGCAGTACACTGTCCTGCTTCAGGAATATATCAACTTTTGAGCACCATGACATAGTCTAGTCTGCAGGAATATTGATCCCTTTTCCCTTCCACAATATATCCCACTGGTCCATTATATTGATGATATTATGCTTTTTGGACCTAGTAAGCAAGATGCAGCAACTATTTTAGAATTATTTGTCAGGCATTTGCACTTCAAAAGGTGGGAGATAAATCCATCAAAAATTCAGGGGCCTTCAATCTCAGTGAAACTCCTAGGCATTCAGTGGTGTGGGGCATGTCCAGATATCCCTTCTAAGGTGAAAGATAAGTTGTTGCATCTGGCCCCTTCTATGACCAAAAAAGAGGTACAATGCCTAGTTGGCCTCTGGATTTTGGAGAAAACATATTCCTCATCTGGGTGTGCTCATCTGTCCCATTTACTAAGTGACCCAAAAAACCTGATAGTTTTGGGTGAGGACCAGATCAAGAGGAAGCTCTGCAACAGGTGCAGGCTGCTATGCAAGGTACTCTGCCACCACGGTCATATGATCCAGCTGGAAGTTTTAGTGGCAAATAGAGATGCTGTTTGGAAACTTTGGCTCTTATAGAAGAATCATAGAACAGATTCTTAACATTTTATAGTAAAGTCCTGCCTTCCTCTGAAGATAACTACTCTCCTTTTGAGAAACAGCTTTTCGTCTGCTACTGGGCCTAAGTAGAGATCAAGCACTTAATCTTGGACCACCATGAGAACTGTTACCCATCACGAACTGGGTGTTATCTGAACCATCAAGCCATAATGTTGGATATGCACAGCAGCACTGCATTATCAAATGGTACTGGGATACACAAGATTGGGCTTGTGCACACCCTAAAGGCACAAGAAAGTTACATGAGAAGTGACCCAAATGCCCATGGTCCCACTCTTGGAACATTACCTTCTCTTTGCCATCCCACAACTATGACTTTTGGGAAGTTCCCTATGATCAGTAGACTGAGAAAGAGAAAACTTGGACCTGGTTTCAGATGTTCTGTATGATAACATATACAGGTACTACCCAAAAGTGGACAGCTGCAACACCCCAGCCCCACTGTGGGGCATCCCTGAAAGTCAGTGGTAAAGGGAAATCTTACCAGTGGACAGACCTTGGGCTGTGCATCCAGTTGTTCATTTTGCTTGGAAGGAGAAATGGCCACAGGTGTGTTTGGATACTGACTCATGGGCTGCGGGCATTGATCTGTCTGGATGGTCAGGGAAATGGAAGGAACATGATTGGGAAACTGGTGACAAAGAGGTCTGGGGAAGAGGTATGTGGATAAACCCTTCTGAAAGGAAAAAAAAACCAAAACATCAAGATATTTATGTTCCATGTGAATGCTCACCAGAGTGTGATTTCAGCAGAGGATGATTTTAATAGTCAAGTGGATAAGATGACCCATTGTATGATTAACATTTGTCCTTTTTCCCCAGCCATGTCTGCCATTGTCTAATAAACTCAGATAAAAGTGGCCATGGTGGAAGGGATGGAGGTTATACATGGGCTCAGCAACATGGATTTTTACTAAGGCCAACCTGGCTACAGCCACTACTGAATGTCCAATCTGCCAGCAGCAGAGACCCACACTTAGAATGACACCACCTCCTGAGGTTCTCAGCCTGTTTCCTGGTAGAAGGTTGATTATAATGGATGACTTCCATCATGGAAGGGGCAGCATTTTGTTCAAACTGGAATAGACGCATAATCCAAACAAAGATTTACTTTCCTTGTACACAATGCTTCTGCCAAAACCACTATCTATGGGCTTATTGAATTCCTTATTCTTTTTCATGGTATTTTACCCAGCATTGTTTCTGATCAAGGAATCCACTTCATGGCAAATGAAGGGCAGGAATGGGCACATGTTCATGGAATTCACTTGTCTTACCACATTCCCCATCATTGTGAAGCAACTAGATTGATAGATTGGTGGAATGGCCCTTTGAAGAATCAATTATGGTCCGAACTGGGTGGCCATATACTGCAGAGCTGAAACAATGTTCTCCAGGAGGCTGTATATGGTCTAAATCAGCACCCATTCTATAATGCTATTTCTTCCATAGCCATTCCTGGACCTGTGAATCCAGGGATGGAAATGGGAGTGGCACCACTCACTATTAACTTCTAGTGATCCACTAGAAAAAAATTTTGCTTCCTCTCCCAGTGACCTTACACTCTGCTGGTCTACAGGTCATGATTCCAATAGGAGCAGTGCTTCTACCAGGAGACACAATGATTCCATTGAATTGGAAGTTTAAACTGCCATATGGCCACCTCATGCCTCTGCATTAATAGCAAAGAAGGAATTACTATACTGACTGGGGTGATTGATCCTGACTACCAAGGGGAAATAGGTCTGCAACTACACAGTGGAGGTAAAGAAGAGTTTGCCTGAAATATAGGAGATCCCTTAGGGTATCTCTCAGTATTACCATGTCCTGTGATTAAAGTCATTGGAAAATGGCAACAACTCAAATCCAGGCAGAACTACCAATGGCCCAGAACCTTAAGGAATGAAGGTTTGGGTCACCCCACCAGGTAAATAACCAGGAACAGCTGAGGTGCTTGCTGAGGGTAAAGGGAATATGAACTGGGTAGTGGAAGAAGGTAGTTATAAATACAAGCTATGACCTTGTGATTAATTTCAGAAATGAGTGCTGTAATGGTTATGAGTATTTCTTCCTTGTTATGAATGTGTTTGCATATGTACATAAAG
>JAQZBX010035702.1:0-24460 GCA_029593785.1 Cabassous unicinctus
TTTTTTTTTTTTTTTTCCAATGTAAGCATTGAGGGCTGTGAATTTCCCTCTCAGCACTGCTTCGCTGCATCCCATAGGTTCTGATATGTTGTGTTCTCATTTTCACTCGTCTTAAGATATTTAATTCTCTTGAAATTTCTTCTTTGACCCACTGATTATTTAAGAGTGTGTGGTTTAATCTCCATATATTTGTGAATTTTTCCTTTTTCTGACTCTTGTTGATTTCCAACTTTATTCCATTATGATCAGAGAAATTGCTTTGTATAATTTCAATCTTGTTGAATTTATTGAGATCTGTTTTGTGACCCAACATATGGTCTATCCTGGAGAAAGATCCATGAACACTTGAAAAGAATGTATATCCTGCTGTTTTGGGGTGCAATGTTCTGTATATGTCTATTAGATTTAGTCCATTTATCATATTCTTCAAGCTCTCTATTTCTTTATTGACCCTCTGCCCAGATGTTCTATCTAGTGCTGAAAGTGGTGTATTGAAGTCTCCAACTATTATTGTAGAGATATCTATTTCTCCCTTCAGTTTTGCCACTGTTTGCCTCATGTATCTTGGGGCATCCTGGTTAAGTGCATACACATTTATGACTGTTATTTCTTCCTGATGAATTGCCCCTTTTATTAATATATAATGTTCTTCCTTGTCTCTAATAACAGTTTTGTTCTTAACGTCTATTTCACCTGATATAACTATAGCTACTGCAGCTTTTTTTTTTTTTTGGTGACTGCATGTGTGGAATATCTTTTTCCAACCTTTCACTTTCAGTCTTTTGGTATCCTTGGGTCTAAGATGAGTCTCTTGCAGATAGCGTACAGATGGCTCATATTTTCTTATCCATTCTGCTAGTCTGTGTCTTTTGATTGTGGAGTTTAATGCATTAACATTCAAAGTTATTATTGTAAAGACACTTCTTATTTCACCCATTTTAACCTTTGGGTTTTATATGCCATATTTTATTTTCACCACTCCTTTGACACTTTTAGTTACTGTTATGATACAATCTTCATTTATAGACTCTCTTCCAAGCCTCTTTCTCCTTTTTTTTTTTCTCCAGACCATAACACTCTCGTTTGTATTTCCTGCAAGGCCAATATCTTTGTTGTAAACTCCCTGTTTCTGTTTATCTGTGAATATTCTAAACTCGGCTTCATTTTTGAAAGACAATCTTGCCGGATATAAGATTCTTGGTTGGCAGTTTTTCTCTTGCAGTATCTTAAAAGTATCATACCACTGCCTTCTTGCCTCCATGGTTTCTGACGAAAAATCAGCACTTAATCTTATTGGGTATCCCTTACATGTTATGTATCACTTTTCTCTTGCTGCTCTCAGAATTCTCTTTGTCTTTGGCATTTGACATTCTGATTACTATGTGTGTTGGAGTTGGTCTATTCAGATTTATTTGGATTTATGCTTATTTGTGCTTCTTAGACATGGATATCTATGTCCTTCAATAGGGTTGGGAAATTTTCTACCATTGTGTCTTCAAATATTCCTTCTGCCCCCTTTCCTTTCTCTTCCCTTCTGGGACACCCATGGCACATATATTTGCATGTTGCTTGCTGTCATTTAGTTCCCTGAAACCCTGTTCATTTTTTTCCCCATTCTTTTCTTCATCTGTTCTTTTGTATGTTTGCTTTCAGAGGCCATGTCTTCATGCTCACCGATCCTTTCTCCTGCCTCCTCAAATCTGCTGTTAAGTGCCTCCAGTGTATTTTTAGTTTCATTTATTGTGCCTTTCATTCCCTTAAGATCTGATATTTTTCTATGTATGCTTTCAAATTATTCTTTGTGCTCACCCAGTGTCTTCTTAATATCCTTTATCTCTTTAGCCATCTCATTGAATTTATTAAGGAGATTTGTTTGAACATCTATGATTAGTTATCTTAACTCCTTTATGTCATCTGGAGGCTTATCTTGTTCCTTTTACTGGGCCATATTTTCCTGTTTCTTGGTATGGATTGTAATTTTTTGTTGGTGTCTTAGCATCTGGCTTACTAAATGTATTTATTCTGGGTGCAGATTCTCTCTTTAGTTTAGGGCTTTCTTGACCTTTCTACCTTGCTGATTGTGTGGTAGGAGCTGAAGATGTAGTTGGTGCTGTAAGCTGTGGAGGCTGAAGCTGCTTGCATTGCTCCAGGAATTGATGAAGCTCTCCCACCTTTCTCCTTTGCCACGATAAGGTACAGAGCCACAGCTATGTGTAATAATCTAAATGTGCAAGACAAGACTCTCTGTAGTTTCCCGGAGAGACTGATGCAGCTTCAAACCCCTGGGGCGGGGATGAAGCTGCAGGTGTGGGCAACAATCTTTGCCATACAGAATGACCGCAGTTGCCCAGGTAGACTGTTACAGCACCAGACCCCTCCCTGCCAGGGATGGGGATGGACCTTCTGGCGTGTCAAACAATCTAATCCTTGTGGGCCGAATATGCCTGTAGTTGCCCTGAGAGGGAATTCTGTCCCTTCTGCCTTTTAGGGGGTGGGAACGGAACCACCGAAACCCAACAGTTTAGTTCGTTTAGGCTGAAAGTGCCTGCTGTTGCCTAGAGAGGTTGAGGAAACACCAGCTTCCTCTTATCCTATTGGGTAGTATGGTGGATCCACAGGTGACCAACTGCTCTGTCCCTGTTGGCTGAGAGTACCTACCATTGCCCAGAGAGGCTGAGGAAACACCAGTCCCCTTCTCTCCTATTAGGGTGTGGGGTTGAATCCTCAGGCACCCAACACTTCAGTCCCTGTAGGCCAAGAGTACTTGCCATTGCCCAGAGAGGCTGAGGGAAAAACAGCCCCTCTTATCCTATTAGGGGGTGGGGGTGGATCCACAGGTGTCCAACAGTCTAGTCCATGCAGGCTGAAAGTGTCTGCCATTGCCCAGAAAGGCTGTGGAAACACCAGTCCCCTCCTTTCCTATTGAGGGATGGGGGTGGATCCACAGGTACACACCAGTCCAGGTCATGTAGGCCAAAAGTGCCTGCCATTTCCTGGAAAGCCTGAGGAAACCCAGCTCCCCTCCTATCCTACTTGGGGGCGGGGATGGAGCTATAAGTGTCCGACTATTTAGTCTGTGTGGGCCAAAAGCACCTGCAGTTATCCCGAGAGGCTGGGGAAACACAGTCCCTCTCTTGTCCTATGGGGAGTGGGGGTGGAACCATAGGTGACAACAGTCAAGTTTGTGCAGGCCAAAAGTGCATGCAGTTTCCCTCAGAGGCTGAGGAAACACCAGCCCCCTCCTATTTTATGTGTGTGTGGGGCGGGGGGACAGAGGCGGAGATGAAATTGAAGGCGCTCAACAAACCAGTGTGTGTGGGCTGAAAACGCCTGCAGTTGCCTGGAGAGGCTGAGGAAACACAGCTAATCTCCAATCCTATTGGGGTGCAGGGATGGAGTCCCAGGTGTCTGACTATTCAGTCTGTGCCAGCTGAAAGTGCCTACAGTTTCCCAGAGAGGCTGGTGCAGGTCCCCCCAGTTTAACTCCCTGCCAGAGATGGGGCTAGAGCCTAAGCTAGGGCTGCCATCTGATCTTGGTGGAATGAAGCCAGTCCCTACCTTCACTGTGATTTTCAGTCAGCCCCACTTCCCTCATGCTGGGGACAGAGTTAAAATGGTGGCTACTGGTCTCTTTCTGACTTAGACAGGTTCAAACTTGAGCTGTTCTTAGGATTATACTTTAGCCATCCGAGTTTACTAATCAGTAGCAGAAGTCGGTGGTCAACTGTCTTTTCTTCCCCTGTTTATGGGAAATGGAGTGTCCAACTCTAGCCACGGATTAGCTCCTAAGGCAGCTTGTGCCACCAGTGGAGGAACATGAGTACTGACCTCCTTGGTGTGGCCTGCAGTTTCCTGGAGAGGCTGGTGCAGGTCCCCTAGCTTCTTCCCTGCCAGAGGTGGGGCTGGGGTTTAGGCTAGAGCTGCAATCCGATCTTGGTGGAAAGAAACCAGTCCTACCGCACTGTGATTTTCAATCAGCCCTGCTTCCCCTCATGCTGGGGGCAGAGTTAAAATGGTGGCTACCGGCCTCTATCCGACTTGTACAATTTTAAACTTTAGCTCTTCTTAGGATTATACTTTAGTCAGCCAAATTTATTAATCAGTAGCTGAAGTTGGTGCCCAACTGTCTCTTCCTTCCCTGTTTTTTGGAAATGGAGCTTCGAGCTTCAGCCACAGAAGAGCTCCTGAGATGGCTTGTGCCATGGGCACCGGCCTCCATGGCATGGAGTGCTCTACTCTCGAATCTTCTCTGCAGATGGACAGTCTCCTCCTTCCATACTTTCAAGGATGTTGCAGGATGCTCTTCTGGTCTCCTGAGGCCCCCAAACTGGTGCTTTAGATAGCTCTGGGTGATTACTAATTGCCCTGTAGGATTAGCTGACTCTAGAAGTTCCTTACTCTGCTGCCATCTTCTACCATCCCTTCTACATTGCCTTTTGATGAACAAATGATCACTTACAATATATTCCAATTTATCAGTCATTTTATAGTTTGTGTGTGTGTCTCTTATTCAGGAAATCTGTCCAAACCACAAGACCAAAAAAACTATTCACCTGTATTTCCTACTAAAATTTTAAATTTTTGACTTTAAAATGTTATTTCTGAATCCATCTGCATTTTATTTTCATATATAGTATATATTAGAGATCTAAATTTACTTTCTTTTCTCATACACAAATTTTTTCTACCTCCATTTATAAATCAGTTTCTCCTCCTTGCACGCTGATCTGCCATGTTCTCTTTATCATATAACTTATTGGTCTATATGCTATATTTCTTCCTCAAGCCTCTCTAACAGGTTTCTGTTCCTGTGCCAATACTACTTTGTCATAAATACTGCACCTCCATATTAAATGCTATCTTGTAGGGCAAGTACCTCCTCCTCCTTCAGTTGTGTCTTAGCAACGTTTGGCCCTTTAATATTCCATAAAAATTTTATATCAGTTGCTTGAGTTCTTGTTCTTGTTCCTCTTAGGTTATTATTCTCCCCAGCTGTCTCTTATTTGGACTTGTGAAATCATGATTCCTTTGGATAAAGACTAATATATCTAATAATTCATACTATTAAAGCATTTTGTCTATGCCAATCATGATGAATTCAAGGAAAGAGGAAGAGAAGATTGGAATATCCTTGAGATAAAAAAAAACCCAAACATCTTTAATCATATTTCATTTGCACAGTTTCTTTGTCTAGTTTGCTAGGCTGCACACTGTACAAGTGTGCCACATTAAAGGGCATTATGCACATTGTAGATAAAAACTGATTGATGCCAAAATTAAATGTTTAAATGTCTTACAAAAATTTTCCAGTAGATGACAGTAAAATGTCTTGCTTTAATGAGAATGGCATAAGATGTTCTGTTTCAAATTATGGAAGAGGACCAAGTTTGACTAGTGGAAAGACTGCTGAAATGACAAAAAACAAAACAAAACAAAACTAAAAGCTGCCTTCATAGAAGAAGTAATTCCAATTGATGCAATGATTAATGAGTACTGTAATAAAATACCTTCTTGGTGTAAAGGTACTTGTTGAATTTGTTGTTCCAGACTGTATATCGTGAGTACTTTCATCATGGCTTTATAACTATGTAACAACTAATATTCATTTGCCAGTAATGATTAGTGAATTATTGCAAGTCATCAATGAGAAATTGTTATGTGATGATTTGTATAGTATATTATGACAATTGTTTATTTCCTGTACAGATATTTCATGAGTACAAAATTCGACTGTAGATTTATTCTCCCTACATAATAGGAAGAAAAAAAAATTAGAATCAGAAAACAACAGAGAAAACTGTTAGAGTTGAAAGTAAAATCAATAAATAAATATTTGGAGAAGATAGATATAATGGCAGGAAAAGGAAAATATTTAAGAGCTATGAGTTTAAAAAGAATATAGCAAAGATAGGTAACTGATGGAACAGAACATGAGTCTACTTTTACTTCCCTTTAAAAGCATAACTAAAAATAAAAAAAAAAACTGGAATAGGACAAAATAGAAGAATTTTTTAAACTGAATTTATTTTTGGCTGCTACAAGTATGTGGTTGTTTAATGCAATAATACAGTCTTATTGAAAATTTAACTACCTCAGGTAAGAAATTTTAAACTTGTGAAAGACATTACAGAGAGAAAGTTTTTTGAAACTCTATCCACATGAAATTTTCCAAAAAAACCCCCAATCAATCACTAGATTCAGGTTTCTTTATTCTACTACAAACTATTCTAGATTTTGTTTATATTGCACATTTGGGGGGAAAGGAAAAATCATCTGAAGAATGAATATGAGTACAAAAATTGGAAGTGTTTATCAAATATACTAGAAAACAAAAATAAACTAAAATGCACATTAAAATAATGTTAAATATTCCCATTGAAATTTAATTTGGAAAACGTTACAAATAGAAATTTGACAAAATAGACTTTATATGAAAATATTGGCATACCATTATTGAATTTATGTGATTCAATTTTTAATAGCTCTATTGAGATATCTTACATACTATAAAATCCAACCCTTTAAATGCAATGCACAATTCAATGTATTTAATATATTTATAGATATGTGCTACCATCATCACAGTCCATTTTATAACATTTCCATCTCCTCAAATAGAAACCCATTGGCTATCAATCACATCTCTACCCCTAGCCCTAAGCAACCACTGATCTATTTTCTATCTCTATAGATTTCCTTATTCTTCAACTTTTATATGAATGGGATCATATATTTGTGGCCTTGTGTGACTGGCTTCTTCTACTTAGCATAATGTTTCCAAGGTTCATACATATTGTAGAATGAGTACATCATTCCTTTATGTGGCCAAATAATATTCCATTATATGGATATAGCACGTTTTGTTTATTAAACATTAATTGATGGGCATTTGAGTAGTTTTCAACTTTTGGCTATTATGGTATGTTTATAAGTGGCATATATTTTCAACTCTCTTGAATAGATACCTAGGAATGGAATTGTTGGGTCATATGGGAACTCTACGTTTGTTTCAATAATTGTCATACTGTTTTCCAAAGTGATTATAGTATTTAACATTCCTACTAGTAGTATATGAGGTTCTGATTTCTCCACATTCTTGTCAATACTTGTTATTTGACCTTTTGATTCTATTCTAACCATCCTAGTAAGTATGAAGCTATATCTCATTGTGGTTTTGATTTTCATTTCCCTGACTAATGATGTTGAGCATTTTCTCATGTGCTATTGGCCATTTTTATATCTCCCTTGGGGAAACATCTATTCATATCCTTTGCCCACTTTTTAATTGAGTTATCTCTCTTTTTATTGTTGAGTTATAAGAGCTCTTTATATATTCTGGATACCAGTCTTTTGCCAGATACATGATTTTCAAGTACTCTCACATTCTATAAGCTGTCTTTTCACTTTCTTGATGGTGTCCTTTGAAGCATAACAGTTTTTAATTTTGATGAAGTCTAATTCATAGATTTTTTTTCTTTTGTTACTAGAGTTTTGGTGTTACATCTAAGAATCCTTTGTCAAATCCCAAGGTCATATAGATTTACCCCTATATTTTGTTTTAAGAGTTATATACTTTTAGCTCTTACTTTGAGGTCTTTAATTCGCATTAATTTTTGTATGTGGTGTGAAGTTAAGTTTCAACTTCATTCCTTTTCATGAAGCTATCCAGTTGTCCCAGGACCCTTGTTGAAAAGACTCTTCTTTCTCCATCAGATGGTGTTGTCAACCTTGTCAAAAATCAGTTGACCATAGATGTGTGGGTTTATTTCTGAACTCCCAATTCTGCCCCATTGATTTATACATTTATCCATGCTCCAGTACCACACCATTGTCATTACTGTTGCTTTGTAGTAAGTTTTGAAATGGAGATGTGTGAGTATGATTCAGTTTGGGTATGGCATTTGATCATCACTCATGAAACTTTATGAATAAAATAATGAGAATTATCTTCATTTGGCAGAAACCACAGCAGAAAATTAACATTTTGTTGATCATTTCTAGAGAATACAAACATCAACACCAACTGTCATACACAGTTTAAAAGTGAAAGTTTTTTTAAAAAACCAATGGAATGAATTAAAGTTATAGCAGATTTATAACCAAATTCATTTTGGAAAAAGCAAGAAATGCTGTTACTCAATTCTTTAAAGATACAACTTTGGGATGTCATGTAGACATTAATTTTTAATTTTGTCAAGGAGATACATCACTTGAGAAGGATTATACAAATTTTTACTTCGTTACTTTAAACAAAAATTTTTTCAGGGCCAAGGATAAAACAGTGATGCAAATATGCATGGCAATAATTTCCAATGAAAAACCTCAAAAAATGTTTTACAGCTTTTTATATTCCTTATTCTGAATATTCTTTAAACTATAGTAAATAATGAATAAAAAAACATTTCTTAGTTTTTATATAACACCCAATAACTATAAAACTATTTTTTGAACTTTAAAAATTATTGTCAAATATATAATGGGAAAATTGAATTACCTCTTAATGCTACTAAAAACTTAGAGGCAGTATATAATTCCTTAAAAGTGTTGATTTTGTTAATAAAGACAGGCATTCTAGAAAATAAACCAAAAACATACACTTGAAAATAAACAATTTAAAATTTATTTGCTTATTACTGATTTGGCATGATGCTTTGCATGATATTATTTTAAGCAAAATATTTCAGAAACGAAAATTAAATCATATTATTCTCTTAAGAGTATCAAAGGTATTAAGAAATTATTTGAAGAATAAAATGAAGCAGTGATTAAGAATATATGTAATATTAATGCTGAAGGAATTGTAGTCTCTTGCCATTGCTGTCAACTTCATTTTAGAAAATTTTAGAAAAAGAAGGGAAAAGACTACTTCTGATGGAAATCTCACAATCAGCCCACCTGTTATCCAAAACTAAATTTCAAAATCTATTATTTTTCTACATTTGACGAGAAATTCCCTAAAAAATTAAAATACTAAATGTATATCCTGGCCTTTTAACATTCTAGATATTCGTTATAATTCTTTTAATTATATGTGCTGTGTACTACTGCGGTCCTAAAGAAATTGACTGATGATAAACTTAGAAAGGTGTGGTAGATTAATAAGGCATCAATAGATGAGAACTAAAACCTTAAGCTGCTTTCTAATGTCAAGCATTTACTCCTTTGGAGTATGCCATTTAATTTGCAGGAAAAAATTTACTACATGCATTTCCAAATACTTTTGTAGTTCTAAGGGTATATTTATTTTTGCTAATGTGTGTTAACAGTGGTGGATATAGCGTCTCAAAATAATAATTCATTAAAAACCACTTATGGTCCAAAATGCCAAAAGAAAGTCTGCTAAATCCAATGACCATTACTATCAAAAACAAGGTATTGGAAGGAGTAAGCAATTAGAAAGCAATAAAGAACTTCATTTCCAAGAAATCATGGCTTGCAAACTATTTTATAACAAATTATATTCTAGTGACTTAGACATTCTAAGCATTCTGATCAAAAGTTTGAATTCTCTACATTATGTTTAATAATTAGATTTGTGTAATTTACAGACAATGAATGTGTTATAATTGTTATTATTAAAAAATAAAGTTATCTCCCATTTTAAAACACATTTGTAAATGAAATTATGTAGGTAAATGTGTATCTTCTCATATCTAGGAGAGATGCTAGTTTGATAGCACCCCACAAAGTAATTGCCCAGGCCAAGTTTTCATCTTCAGCCAAGAACCAGAAGTCCTTCCTCCCCCAATTTGGAAGCTGCTCCAGGATGGGAATTCACCAGAACAGAGCGTTAGGTGGAGGAAAGATTGAGGAGTGAATGCCAAAGCTGACTAGTCCCTCAGGGTCGGCACCACTGGGCCTTGGCTGCAGACGTCCTCACAGAGGCAGACAATTACAGTCCCAAGGCAGTCGCAAGGAGAGAGGCAAGAACAGAACCAAAACAGGTTTTGTGTAATATACCCCCCTTAGCTACACTTGCTTTGCCTTCCCTGTCCAAGCCTGCAGCACCCTGTCCTTCACAGCAACCCCATGCCACATACTCAAAAACGGCCCTCATCTCCCAAGGACTTTGACATTCTATGGTTGCTCCTTAGTTAACTATCTTTATTATTATTATTTTCTGGCCATTCTTTTCACCAAATTGTTTTACAACAGTTAAACTTGTGGGAGGGGGCCCACAAGCCCATGGCACTAAAGGTTTGAAGGAGTATCAGGCTGTAGATCTTGAAAGTTTAGAACAGAATCATGAAGTCTGTCTTGAAATCATCAAAAAGCTGGAGGCTTGTGTGTGATGAGGAAATTATATTCCAAATCGTATTGCTTACTTGTTCACATTGAGATTTTCTTGCAGGAGAGAGACTATTTTAGAGCCTTTGCTCCACCCTCAATTGTTTTTCCCCCCACCCCACTGAGGGTCCCTAAGGGTTCTTTGTTGTAATGGAAAGATGTTAAATTCATAAGGAGCTGGATGGGAGATGGCAGCATGTATAGTTGCTCAAATTTAAGGGTGTAACAGCAAATGTAGAAAGAAGAAAATTAGGTACAAAGAGACCAGCATGCAATATGAATAGATGATGCAGAGGCATTAAGAAGACTCTTCAGGACAACACTGGCAATCTAGAAATCAGATGCCACTTACCAACAATTAGAAATTCGAGTCAGTTGTAAATGAAATTACATAGGTAAATGTGTACCTATCTTCCCATATATATATGCATATATATAAATACACAGAAGTATACCTATAATCTTTTTTGAAATTATTTTCTTTAAGGACACAAAGAATGTGTTGTCCATTTGCTTTATATTGATGGCAGAAAACAAAACACAGAGGCTATTTTCAGGGGTCTTGAGAGACTTTCCTGTATCTGAGATTCTGAGATAATTCAGTAAAACTAGGAGACGATTATCTTTAAAATGTAATATCATAATATATGTTTGTATGAGGGGACGGATACTACTCTTTTTTCATTATCAGTAGCTGAGTGTGCATTAGAAAGCACGATTAAGGTAATATGAATACAATCTCAGACTTCCTTCTTTAAGAATTGAATCTGATTTTATTGGGTTTAAGAGTTTACTCTGATTTGATATTTAGGGACAAAATAAATTTCAACTCAATGTTCTTATTTCTTATAGTTGTACTTCAATCTTGATTTTGACTTAGAATAAGAATATTTTACCTTCCTATTTTGAGAATATGGACTAATAGTATTTTATAGTTCTGTGAGTTTCTAGGTAAAAAGTATAAATGTTAGAAACATGAATTTATGCTCCCTAAATCAGACACTAAACACACATAAGCTGAGCTATCAAGTATAAAAGTTCCAGCCATAGGCTATATTTACCCAATAATAATAATCAGATTCTCATAATCAGCTTCCCCTGGGAAATATGTACTTGCAAGTCATCAGAATCATTTTTTGTCAGAGTTCCCTGCTTACACTCTTCCATATGGAATTTGGAGTTTCCAGCCCCCATGGTCTTGTGAGCCATGTCCACATAATGAATTTCTTTATTAAATATAAAGAATAGAACCTCATGGTTCTATTTTTCTGGGGAACCCTGACTTACTTTGTTCCAAACTGGATCACATAGGCTTCCCAAAATGCAAGGAAGTCTGGAAGATGAATTCTTTCAAATGAACATAGCAGTCTTCTAAACAGACACATTGCTACCCCAAACTAAATCAAGGTTATCATGCTAAGGAAGAAGAAAATAATGGGTTTTAAGTAGGCAACTAAGTGTTTGTGCCACACTGCAACTGGGTGGAAGTGACAGAATTCCGGGGGTAATATCTTAGGTAATATCTTAGGGAAGGTCTGATGATTATACCTAAAATGACCTTGACAAAAACTGTTAATGGATATCATATTTGTTGCAGGTAGGACAACTGAGAAGAGAGAGGCTATAGCAGCAGCTTAAGTAGGTAGGCATTTGGACAAATTCTCCCTGTGTCCTTGAGTAGTGTATTCTGGATGAGGATGGGAGCAGGAACTCACCCAAGAACACATTCAGAGGAAATCTGAGTTTAAAAAAAATTCAGAGCTGAAGGCCAAAATGGAAAGAAAAGGAAGATCTTCAAGGCTTTGGCACGCAATTGGACATCTCTATATGGGTAATGGTAGCCTCATAAAAAGAATAACATAGTGGAACATATCTGTTCTCAGTATTTCTCGAGAACTCATCATTAATCACTTCCAACACTGTTATTTCTGTTTGGCTTTGACTAATTGTTTTCAATCTTTGATTGTTTTTCTCATTGTACTTTAGGTTTTGTTCTCCAACATCTACCTGTTAAATAAATTGGCAAGGACCTGCAGGCAAGTTGTCTGTACATGTTGAAAATGCCCACATATACCTAAAACAAGTTATCTGTGAGACAAATGATCTGAGACACTGACCTTACATAACTGCTAGGATGTTCTGATATTCTTTGAACCTGGGTCCTGATTTTCCTGAAACCAGGACTTTTGTTGGGAGTCAATAAGATGTGTTAGTTAACATTCCATCCCCTTATAGGGTTTTCTTTTCTTATTGTTTTTCGCTTAACCAATCGTATTTTTGTTTGTGTAACCTCATTGTATTTACTATATAAGCTGCCTCTTTCTCAGGGGAAAATGGAGTACTTTTGTGGAGTGTCCCCCAATCTGCAAATTGTCTCCTTTTGGTAAATATATGGTCTCAAATAATTAGTCTATTTGAGGCACATTAAATTCTCTTCACTTTTTCACTAAATTTCAAGTTTTTACATCTCTGCCCTGCCACTGACTTTGGCTTGGACTCCCTGGAGTTTCCCCAGAGGAATCCTCTTCTACCACTGTAACGTGTCAAAGTTTTATCTCGATCAAGAACAGCCACTGAAATTTCTTCTGGGAAGGTGAGCAACACCACTTTTAAAAATTAAAGTAACCCTTTATTATCTCAAAAGTCTTATATGTGCATTGTAGAAATTTAGAAAATATAAGTAAAGAAAAATAATAAAATCCATACTGCCATCACCCTGTTATTATCCCTATTAACACCTTATATAACTTTTCACTTTAATACATTTTCACCTTATCTAATATCCAATCCAAATTCAAATTTCCCAGTTGTCCCCCAAATATTTCCTTTAAAACTATTCAGACCAGACCCGATCTGCTTGTTATGCCCCTTAAAGTTTTATACTCTAGTATAATGTTTTTCTTTTTCTTTTTTTTTTCCATGACACTGATTTGTTGATTAACTCTAGCTAGATATTCTACAGAAGTTCCTAAGCTCTGGATTTATCTTCTTCAGGGCTGTCCCACAGAACTTTCTGAGATGATGGGTATGTTCCATATCTATGCTGAACGAAAGTTAGCTACTTGTCACATGTAGCTCTCAGGCACTTGAAATATGGATAATGTGACTGAGCAACTGAATTTTTAACTTAATTTTTTAAATCAGTTCTCATTAAAATTTAAATTGAATTTAAATAGCCAGCATATTTAGCTACCATATACTGAACACTCAGGTATAGCTGCTTCCCCTTGCACGTGTGTAACTTATTTTTCTATCCTTAGGTTTCCTGAGAACTGAAAAATGTAGGTTTAGGTCTAAAGACTTCATGAATTCCAGCTGAACAAGTTTGGCTAGAACACCTCCTAGTGATGCTGTGTAATGCTTACTGCATTACATCAAGAGACACTTTAAATTCTGATTGACCCACCATTAATGATATGAAGGTTGACACCTGGACGAGGGTGATGACAGTCTGACCTCTCTATTGCGTAGTTACAATTTTCCCCTTGAGTCTAGAAAGCAATCCATGGGGTAGCTATATTGTAACTAAAGAAATGTCTGGTTCCTCTTCAACCATAATATCCCCTGATTCTTTTAATAAAAATTGATAATCCTTGCATAAATCCATTTCTTTAGGAATTTTTAAATGATGATCTTCTGGTTCCATCATTCCTTCTACATTATTAGATTGGCATTTGTGATTTGTAAAGAAGAGTTTTCCCCATTGACTGGGGCTATTTGGTTACCCCAGAGTTCCTACATGAAAGGAAGGTCAGTGCTTAATTCTTTTCTTTTTGTTACCAATTTTTAAAGTTAAGGTGTTATTTTAATACCACCACAAATGGTAAAATACATTAAGAGATTGTGATTTCTATTAATTCAACGAGTTTTCAATCCACTACAATCACTTTTTTTCTCAAATTGTTATGACTTGAGCCCATGGGGCCATTTTCATGCTGGCTTCAGAAGCTACCTTTTAAAGTAGGACTTAGGTTTTATTGTAGCACCTCTATAGGGAGGTACCTTTTAGATTTATAGAGATTGTGGTCTTTAGAGCGAATGAGATTCTCTCCTAGAGACCCAATATTATCCTCCCTCTAACATATCTCTGTTTCTGCATCAGGCATAGTGTTTAGATGAAAGCCAATCTGATCTGAGACTGGAAGATTCTTACTTACTTTAAAGAGCATGAATATAGGCAGTGAGCATGCATGTACAATCTTCAGGGTTGTACTTCTCTAATACATCAAGCACCGACTTGAATTAAACTAGAGAACCCAAGACGGTCCTTATTGCACACTTGTGTTTCCACTAGTACTTCCTTTGGATAGAATGTGTGATTCAGATTTTCAGGAGAGAGAAGAGAAATATATGGTAGGTCTTGATGTGTAAGATAAGGAATTGCAATGTATAAGGTGCATTACTATAACTCCAAAGTTAGGAAAAGGCCAAAAAGTGAAAGGATATGATTGCAGAGGGTTGAAAAACCTGGAAGGATTGGGTGAACACACATATTCCCCAGTATGTTCACATACTTCTTGAGTGACTGTTGTCTGTAATCTTATACTTTACACTGTGATGGTCTGTATTTCAGGGAGTTTTTTGGGGATACATTTACTCCACCAGTCTGGCAGTGTGGGAGGTGGAGGTTGAGCAGGGTTCTTGGAGTTTGCATGGTACAGAGATAAACATGTCATAACCGGACTTCGCAATGGGGGACCATGCATACTTTGATCCTTCAGAGGAAACAGAATGATAATAATGATTTCTGATTATTTCCACTTTATAAAATCACTTTCTAGTCAACCAAGCACATCCATATATAGTATATCACTTGCGCTTCACAAGTCTCAGTGAATTGGATTTTATTACACCATGATTTTCAAGCTGAGGCTTACAGAATAACTTGCTCACATTCATCTATTTAGTAAGTGGCTGTGTTAGAATTTAAAACCAAATGCATCTAACACATTAATCATTAATTCATTTAATAAAAGTTTATTAAACTCTTATTATTTGTCAAGCCCTCTATTAAGCACTGGGGACACTGGCTGTACCTGATGAATATTTACTGTCTTTTCCTTTGGGGAAATTATAATCTAGCTCAAAGCCCATCCTTTTAAGCACTGTTTCAGAAGGCCACTTAAAAGTGAAATATATTCCCTAGACTCATCTCATAAATTTTCCCCTCCCCTCCATTGCCTCCCAAAAAAGTAACAAAAGTGTTCTTCCTGTGTCCTCCACCACAGTAAATGTGCATCCTATGGCTCATTCAAGAAACCTAGGAGAGAACCTTCCTTCATCCCTCCTAGTCACCTATCAATGTAACCAGTCACCAAGTCTGTAGACTGTATTTCCTAATATTTTTCAAATTTGCATACCTCCTTCTCTATTTCCATTGCAACTTCCTTAGGTTAGAGACTTATTTCTTGACTGAACTTTTGCAAATGTCTCTGAATGAGTGTCTCATCTTTAATCTTAACTTCTGTCATTTATTTTCCACCCCAATGCCAGAGGGCTTTTTTCCAAATTGCTTATCTTGCCTTTTAAACTTTTGTTTTCAAAGGCTTTCATTACTTTCAAAATAAAAGGAAATCCTAACTTAGCAAGACACATAAGGTCTTCATAATCTGATTTCTGCTTATCTCTATTGTTTCTTGTTTCAGAGCAACCTGTGGCCCACACCACATCCCAAAATGCCACTACGCTAAGATACTTGCTGTTCTCAAATGTTAAGTGATCTAGGGTAGCCTTCCATACTTCCACCTTCCCAGCCCCAGCCCCACCAATTGAACTGTCTCCAGTGTATTTTAGATAGTGAGATTAAGTAATTTATTTTCCAAACTGGGATACTGTCGATAATGAAAGGGGGAGTTATAAATGATTTTATTGGGAAAGAAAGGCAGATACTAGTTTTGTACAAGGCAGCAAGGATATACATTTACCCTAATCTAAAGGGTTCTTATTTATGCTCCCATAATACCCTGACCTTATCTCTATCATAACATTTGCTGCATTTTATACACTTTTTTGTCTTTCTCCCTTACAGGTTTCTTGATTTCATAAACAAGTCTGCTTTGTTCATCTTTGTCCCTGGAAATTTTGCATAGTTTTTATACTTACTAGGTGTTCAAGTTTTAGTTTTTAATAAATGTTGTTAAATGAATATTTTTAGTTAGGGGCCTCACTAAGCATTGGGAAGTAAATTAAGTTTTTCTGCTACTGTTGTTTATGAACAACTTTTAATACTTAGGGTACATAGAACCTGGTTCAAATTAGGAAAGGGAACTGCTAGAATATATTTCTATATCTGAAATTGCTTTTAAGGTACTGCCATTTGCCCTATGCAATTCAAATCCACATTTCAACGGTTTATGATTAACATCTTTGGAGACTTTTTGAATTAATTCAAGAATACCTCCCTTGATGATACTTGTATTTACTTTTGGGAGATGGCACAATATGGTTGTACATATGTATTGGGCCATGTCCCAAAAGTAAATACAAGTACTGTGGTATACAGCTAGAGAAGCACATATTATACACAACCAAGGCAAAAGACCTAAGACATATCACCCATGTGGAATCTCAATATATTCCAACAAATTCAACATTGTTATTGGGAAGCTGCTTCCAACTATGTTGTGGTTCTGGAGGTAAATAAACAGCTTGCCTCTCTATCTCAGCTCTGATTTCTACCCTTACCAAACTTTTATAAAAGTACAGGGCTTCTGTCTTAGTTTGTCAGGACTGCTATTTAAAAAGTGCTACACACTAGTTGGCTTAAACAACAGGAATCTCTTGTCTCTGCTCTGGAGGGTAGAAGTCTGAATCACGATGTCCTGGTAATGGCTGGCAATCTGTGATGTACCTTGGCTTGCGACATGGCTCCATATCTGCCTCCGTCACATAGACGGCTCTCTTCCCATCTGTCTTCTATCCTGGGTCCAAATTTTCTCTGTTTATAAGGGCTTTAGTTATATTGGATTCAGGCCCACCCGAATCCAGCTCAGCTTCATGATAACTAATAATATCTTCAAAGATCCTTTTAAGAATATGTTCACATTCATGAGACTGGAGGTCGGAGCATGAACATGTTTTTTTGGAGAACATATTCAACTCATAACAGCTTCTCTGGGGGCATCTTTGAAGAACTGAAGCAATGGTTTATCTCCTCTAAGCCCATTTTGATGTGCAGCAGCTCTTCATAGTAAAGGGCAGAGTGATTACATCTGGTACACTTTGGAAGTATCCCAGTTGTTGCTTTGCCTCCCACTTACCATGAAGGGCACTAGGGCAAAGACTGAGTCTATTTGTCTTTGACCAGCTCCTAGCACATGATTGCTCCATGAATTAGGTGCAACAAATATTTTTGTTGAATTGACAAAAAGATAAATAAATGTGTATTAATAACTTGAGGGAAAATGTTTTATTGTTATTTTAAATAAAATTATGTTGTTTTTGCTATTAAGTCCCTTCAACTCTCTAATAGACTTTTACTTCATGAAAACAACAACAAGGATAGCAAATTTTATCTGATACTGTGACAAAGTATATCATGACAAAATGGGTGAACTAGCATATTGAGAGAAAATAGAACTAGGGGCACTTTTTGATATGGAAACATTAATGTTTATGAGTGTCTTCAATGTAACATTTGTTTTTTTCCTGTGGGTAACCATAAAAATATGGTGATCTGATGACAAGACTAGTAATATTTCTCAAATAATGCAAAGAACAACAAATTATGAATTATTTCTGGGCAAAAGAAGAAGTGTACGTTCTTCTGTCCTTTCATTAAAGAATATTACTCTGTTTCTTTGACTCATTATCTAATCACAAAAACATGGAGATGGAATGAACTTTGCAACTTCTTACTAATCATGGCTTCCAGAAGAGCTATGATTATACCATCTCAGAGAGATGAACATCTACTGAGACAAATTTTAACACTCTCTAAAGGAGATCCTACAGTATCATTGATAATTCCAGACTGTCACCAATTATCATCACTCTAATGTCTTCCTTATGACTCCTGCTGTAATTTATGTGAATTTCATTTTCAGCAGAGATTACTTTTATATGAGGCCAAAAGTATCAATTGAAAGTGAAAACTCATTCAAATAATACATTTGGTATAAAATAAAATAAAACAATCTTTTGACAGGGTTCAAATAGTTGTTATATGTGCTGTGTGTGTGTGTGTTTGAACTGACTATGAACCCAATTCCAACATTAACGTAACTTGTAAAACGGAGTGGACATTATCATTCAAAAATGTTTTATTGAGTATCTGCTATGCACTATGCAGAAAAAAAAAATTCTGCCCTCATGGAACTTGCATTTTAGTGGAGGTGGGAGGGACCCAGTCAATAAACCCATAAAAAATAAATTCATAGTATATAAGAAGGTGATAAGTGTAAAGTGAAAAAATGCAGCAGGGTAAGGGAATATGTACTACCTAAAATGATAGAGACTGTATTAGTTTTATTACCTTTATTATCTTATAGTTTCTGTGGGTCAGAAGTCTGGGCATGGCTTAACTGAGTTTGCTGCTTCAGTGTCTCATGGGCTATAATTCAGATATTAGCCAAGGCTGCATTTTCATCTGGATGCTCAAATGAAGAAGAATCTTCTCCCAAGATCACTCAAGTTGTTGGCAGAATTATTTTCCTTAAGGCTGTAGAATCCATGGTATCTTCAAAGCTAATAATGGAAAGAGAGATTCTAGAATGAGTCTGCTAGCCAGGCAAGGTCTTATATAAGATGCCATACTCATGAAAGAAACATCTCATCACCTTTACTATATTCTCTGGGTTAGAAGAAAGTCAGAGGTCTCTCCCACACTCAAAGAGGAGGGAACACCAGGAGGTGAGCCTCATGCGGGCTACCTTAAAAGTATGTCTGTGGTTGCCAGGGGTTCAGAGGGGAGGGGGAGGAATGAATAGGTGAAAACAGGGCATTTTTAGGGCAGTGAAACTGATCTGTATGATACTGTAATGAAAGATACATGACATTATATATTTCTCAAAGTCTATAAAACTGTACAGCACAAAGAGTGACCCCTAATATAAGCTATAGACTTTGATTAGTAGCAATGCTTCAATATTGGTTCACCTATTTTAACAAATGTACTTCACTAATGTAAGATGTTAATAATGGGAAACTATGTATGTGTGTGTGCGGGATGGGGGCGGGGTTATATGGGAACTCTTTGTACTTTCTGTGTAATTTTTCTGTAAATCTAAAACTTCTCTAAAAATTAAAACGTATGTCTGCCAAAGAAGCATTGAATTTTAGAGTGGTTAGGGCAAGAAAACCTCATTGAGAAGGCAATATTTGAAATAATGCTTGAAGGAACTGAAGGAGATAGTCATGTGTCTATTTGCAGGAATAGCATCTCATTTAAAGGGGACAGCAAGTGCAACATCCTGAAGTGGGAGTGTGTCTGACATGTGTTTGAGAAACAGCAAAGGAGCTGGATGGATGAGAGTAAGTGAGAAAAAGACAGTGGTAGGAAAAGATGAGATCAGGGGATCAGATAGCTACCAAAAATGGAATGGGGAGGGTGAGAGGTGATAAGCATAGTTGGGAAAGATCCTATTGGACTTTGTAGGCCATTGGAGAAAATTGACTGTTATTGGGAATGAGATGGGAAGCCAATGGAGGGTTTGGAGAAGAGTAACTGGACCTAACTTATTTAAAGTATCACTGGCTGAGAATGTACACTTGTAGCAGTATAAAGACTAGTCAGGAAGCTATGGCTATAATCCTAATAGAGATAGCAGTGGGGCTAGTAAGAATTGGTCAGAATCTGGATAGATTCTGAAGGTAGAACCAGCCTCTTTCTTCAATTTTCTTCCCCTAGTCTGTAGACAAGGTAATAATTTCAGAGTTTGGCATTAAACCTGCACTGTCCATCGAGTCCCTTCCTTGAGAATTTGGAACTGCAAATAAGACAATGTCAATTTAATCACCCCTAGATAAATAAACTACAACTTATAAAAGATGGAAGTTGGTGGTTGCCATTGTCTACCATGTTGCCAGGAATAAAGGAAGAAAAGTATTGAAAGAAAAGGATGAAGACTATACACAGTAAAGGGTAATAAAATACTGACTGAGAGTACTTGCAGGGTATTAATTAAATATTAGCTATTTTTATGTGACCCATCATTGCAAATCACCTTAAACTTACTCACCCAAAGGAGATAGAAAAATTAGTTTGTGGATAACTGAACAATTTAAAAAAATACTTTCAAATTTACTGCTCACATTTCCCTTGTCTCTGCAATATTGTTAAGTCCCAGAAAAACCTGTAAAATTTCTGTGGGCCAGTAAACATTTTAGCCAAATAGAAGATTTATGACAGAATTTCAATGCTTCTCTGAATCTTCTTTGAGCCTTACTAGAATTGTGATAACTTACAGAGAATGTAAAACTTTTATGAAGGCTTTTGTAGGTATGTATTATAATTTTCTTTTTCAAATAACACAGTGACCTGTAAGAGACTAAGGGACTAAGCTTTGTTTTTGTTCTGATTTAAATTCTGAGAAGCCAAGACAATTAAGTGAATTTCAAACCACAGTGATTTTATTTCATCTGAATTATTATCTGGCCTCTAAATCTCTATAGCCTAGAGTCTATTATTTCCAAGACCCACTCTACTCATAAACAAATGTGATGATGGTAATTCATTAAGGTGATATTATTTTAGGTGCCTGTTCTTATTGTTAAACCATTTTCTTAATAGCTAGTTAGGTGTCATGGAAAGTATTAATAAAGTTTGGTGGCACACCAGTTGCTCCCTCTGTGAGCCTTCATGGTGAGGACGGTACTGTAAATGTGAAAGGCTTAAAGCGTGCAATGACTCTTGCCTTGTTATACTGTGACCATATGTGGCCAATTATATGCCCTCTGTTTTTAATAATGTGGTTGTTGATTTAGTATTCCCTATCCTTCTCTGATCATTAATTTCATAGGCTTTCATCTTTTGAATCATCCTCACATGGTATGTTACAGCAGCGCTTATAAACAGAACACAGAATCACATGGTTGCCATGGAAACCTTCAAACATTGCAGAACCACAGCGATAAATCTGCACTTCCTACTGTATGTGGGCTCATGCTCTGCAATGACATATTCTAATCTCTGATGCCCCTATCATGAAGCGACAGTTGACCTGGATGTCATTAAAGTTAGCTTCTTTTATTTTCATTTGTCATTTGTTCCTTGAATTGATTCTGTCATGGTAGGAATGAGGTAGACTAGCCCATCACAGTTAACCAAAAGGCAGTTCCCTGTTTTAGCAAGAGCATATTTTATGGCACCACTTGATAGATAATAAAAATGCCATCATGGCTAGAACCTAGTAAACAAGGAATGGTGTTACTTAAGTGTTGTGGAAGAAGAGAAAAAAAAACAGACTAAAGTTGGGGGCAGAGATCATGTAGTGTCTCATTGATCATGGTAAGGACTTTGAATTCTATTTTTAATATGAAGGGCTTTGAGAATAACAGTAATATGATCTGATTTACATTTAAATAAGATTGATCCATTTGTGAGGATAATTAACTGTACCAAGGCAAGAGTAGAGACTGGGAGAACAGTTAGGATGCTATTGTAGTCATTTAGGTGAGAGAAGATTATGGTAGCCTAGAAGAAGGTTAGATTTAGGGTATATCTGAAATATAGAGCCAACAGGGCTTACTGATGAATTGAATATGACAGTGAGCAAAAGAAGACATGGAGAGCAACAACTAGTCTATTGTCCTGAGTAATTAGGTTAATTATGGTGCCATTTACTGAAATGTAGAAGACTGAGGAAAGAGCGGTTTTGAGGGGGAAACCAGAGTTCTGATTTAAACACAGAGTTAGAGCTGCACAATTAGACATCCAAATGGAAATTTTGCTCAGGTAATTCAATGCCCAAGTCTGGGACTGAGAGGTTAGAGTACATGTTTGCAGAGATACACCTGTAAGAGCATCATCTCAATGAATAGCTGGCCCTAGAAATTATGTTGATGATTTCCAAGCCCTCCTTATACACAGACTGATTGCCACAATGATCCTGTATCAGAAGCAACCACAAAACCTCAATGACACACAACAATGAGTTTATTGCTTACGTATCTTGGGTCTGTTGGTGGTCAACTAGGCAGCTTTGCTGATCTTGACTGGGCTCACTCTGGAGGTCAGCTAGCTGTCATCTGGAGCAATTGGTGATTCAGCTCTGTTTCATGTGTCAATCATCGTCCAGCCAACTAGCTGAGGCTATTCTCATGGAGGTGACAGAGGTGCAAGAGTAAGCAAATCCAAATGAGCAATGAGCGAGTCTTCTACAAATCTCAGCTTGCCTCGGACTCATGGTTAAGCCCAGCATCAAGGGGCAAGGCAGGCTACCTTGCCCAGAGTGGGAAGGCACTACGAAGAACATGGAAAAAGGTAGGGGTATAGGGAGAGGTGAAGAATATGGACCATTTTTGCAATCTACAACACAGGCTAACTTGGAATTCTAATGAGCACATGTCAAGTATGGCCTCACATATAAAGAAATAATTATATTGAAATATCTGCTTCCATTTTCAACAACACTTTATTCACTTAGACTCAATCAATTTTTGAAAGTACAAAAAGCATAGTGTTCAGAATTATATAATTGCAGCCTTATCTCTTATATTTCTATGATTAATTCAACTGAAAAACAGATTTTAACATCTCCTCTAAGATTTATATAAGGTTAAAATATATCTAAAGTTCCTAATATACAGAAAGCACTAAATAAATGATAAATGCTACGACTATTATTAGTGAAATGAGTGATATTCATATTATGGACTAAAATATCCAGCCATGGTGACTTGTGGTCATAAATATATAATATACAATTGTGACAGGAAGATTGAATCCCCAAAATATTAAGGGTTAAAATAAAAACACTTTCACTTACACATAAAAAATTACTCCATGGTAATCTATAAGACTTGAACGTCCAGATTTATCTTTTTCTCTTTTTTTATTTATCTTTCACAATTATATTCTCAAGGTTTTATTGTCACTGTTTAAATGCTCTAAGACATTACCTGTCTTTTTGGCTTTAATATAAATAAAACTGGCTAAAAATTCAGATTGTATTAGGGAAAGCATAGAGTGATTTTTCTCTTCTAACCCTCATGGCCATCATCTAAGTAGACAGGGATATTTAGCTGGAGCAATAGTGAACAACACTTGGGTCAAGTTTTAAGATTAAGGTGACGTATTATTTCTCTGATCAATGTGCTATTACAAAGTGGCCCAGCAATTGGCAACCTCCAAAGTGGGTGACAAATGTCCGAATCTAAGGGCAATGTAATCGAATGATCTGTTGAGAAAACAAGTACAATTAAATAAGTCTAGTTACTGCATGCAAGTTACTTACTCTCACCAGATAAGATTAGCCAGCCTGTCACTTTGCTTTGGTCATGCATACTTGCCTTTGTACCAGTGCCTGGTACAAAGAATGTGCTCAATGAAATGTTCTTATCTGATATACTAGCCTGCCATCACTGTGACTTCTTTTTTTTATTATTTGTTTTTTTAAAGAAGTTGTAGGTTTACAGAGAAATCATGCAGACAATACAGAGTTCCATATGCCTCACCCCTCCCACTCAGTTTTTTCTATTATTATCATTTTGCATTATAGTGACACTTTGTTACAATTGATCAAACAACATTATTATAATTGTACTATTAACTATGGTCCATAGTTTACTTTAGGGTTCACTGTTTATGTTTTATAGTCCTTTGGTGGTTGTTGTTTTTTTTTTAATTTTTAGTCTAGTAATATCTAAAAAACCTAAAAATTCCCCCTTTTAAACCACATTCAAATACATAATTCAGTGCTGTTAGTTACATACACAATGCTGTGATGCCATCACCACCACCCATTACCAAAAGTTTTCTAGTGTGATTTCTTTAATTTAAAAAAAAATCTGATCTTAAAATATTCTAGAGGGCTTTGTAGAAATAAACATATAATCAATACTAATTTGATTATTTAGAATACCTTCTTTATATTTCTAGGACATATCATATTAATGATAAGAAAACCATCTTTTCATTTTTAGATCTTTCCAAAATCATCATTCTATCATCTGAAAAAGACAACAAAAAGTTGACTTAAAGAATGTTTAGGACAGAAGATATTTTATTTCTCTT
>JAQZBX010035703.1:0-24571 GCA_029593785.1 Cabassous unicinctus
GAAGAGCTGAATTCAAATTCAAAATCATTTTCAAACACTGCAACTGAGAAATTTCCTAAAACTTTTCAAGCCACCCTTTCCACAGGGGATTATCGTATTGACTAATTAGATAGTATATGTAATTTCCATGATACAATTTGCTCCACATCTTTAAATTTTCGAGTAACTAACACCATCTGGAAGCATGGCTGATCCTGGATGTAGGACCAGCAGCAGGGCCTCACCTAGGAAGTTGTGGGAAATGAAGAATCTGGGCACTCAGACCTACTGAAACAGAATCTGCGTTTTAATAAGATCTCCAGGTGGTTCATGTGTTATTTAGGTTTAAAGAGCAAAAACTTAACATAAGCCACTTAATCAAGGCACAGAAGATAGTACTAAAAATAAGTAGTTAAGAACTCTTTTCTCGTTGTAAGAGACATAATCTGATAAAGATTAAACACCATTGTTGAAAATGCCATACGATGAGGGAAAAAGCTGCACATTGTTATATGCTTGAATATTCTTAATAAAAAGGTTAGCTTTAGAACATAGAAGTACTTAAGTTAGTCAGCTTGTATTTCACCCAAGTTTTTTCAGGTTCCAATAATCAAAATGGATTACTCTCAGACTTTAAAAATTAATGGTTTTACTTTTAGGCCTATCATCTATTTTGAATTAAATTTTGTGAGAGGTGTATGGTCCATGTCTAAATTTACTTTTATGCATGTGGATGTCCAGCTGTTTCTGCACCATTTGTTGAAAAGATTATCCTTTCTTCATTGAATTGTCTTTGCTTCCATGTCAAAGAGCAGTTGACTATATTGGTGTGAGACTATTTCTGGAGTCTTCATTCTGTTCCATTGATCTACTTGTCTGTCCTTTTGCCAATGCCACACTGTCTTTTTTTAAAAGATTTATTTCTCCACTCCCCCACCCCCCGCCTTGTTGTTTTGTGCTCGCTGTCTGCTCTGTGTGTTCTTCTGTGTCTGCTTGTCTTCTCTTTAGGCAGCACTGGGAACTGATCCTGGGACCTTCCAGAGTGGAAGACAGGCGCTCAATATCTTGTGCCACCTCAGCTCCCTGGTCTGCTGTGTCTCTTATTGTCTCTCCTCTGTGTTCTTTTTATTGTGTCATCTTGCTGTGCCAGCTCTCTGCACAGGCCAGCTCTCTGCTCGGGCGAGCTTGCCTTTTCACCAGGAGGCCCCTGGACTTCCTATAAGGTAGACGGGAGCCCAGTCGCTGGAGCCACATCCGTTTCCCTATGCCATACTGTCTTGACCACTGTAACTTTATATTAAGTCTTGAAGTCAGGTAGTTTCAGTACCCCAACTTAGCTCTTCTTCAGTATATGCTAGCTATTCTGGATGTTTTACCTTTCCATATAAACTTTAGAATCAGTTTAACAATATCCACAACTTGCTGGGACTCTGATTGGGATTGCTTTCTAACTACTGATTTGGAAGAACTGACATCTTAATAATATTGAGTATTCCTATCCATGAACATGGATTCTCTATTTATTTAGATTTTCCTTTATTTCTTTCATCAGCATTTTACAGTTTTCTTCATATAGATTTTGTACATATTTTCTTAGAGTGAAAGCTAAGTATTTTGGGGGTTTTTTGGTGCTAGTGTAAATGGTGTTGCATTTTTTATTTTAAAATTCCAATTGTTTACTGCTGCTAGATAGTAATATCCCTTTGCAATATTAACCTTGGATTCTGTAACCTTCCTATAGTCACTCATTAGTTCCAGGAGGTTTTTTTTGGTGGATTCTTTGGGATTTTCTGCATAGATAATCATATCATCTGTGAACAAAGCTCAGTGGTTACCAGGGGCTCAAGGGGAGAGGGGAGGGATGAATAGGTGGAACACAGGGTATAGGGCAGTGAAACTACTCTGTTTGATAACTGTAATGATAAGTCATGACAGCATGAATTTGTCAAAATCCATATAACTGTACAATTCAAAAAGTGAGCCTTAATATAAACTTTGGACTTAAGTTAATAATAAACTATAAATATTTGTTCATCAATTGTAAAAAATGTACCACACTAAAGCAAGATGTTAATAATAGAAGAAACTGTGTGAGAGAGGGAGGGGAGAGGAGACAGATGGGGTACAGGGGAATTCTCTGTACTTTCTGTGTAATTTTTCTGTAAACCAAAAACTGCACTGAAAAAAAAAGCTGCTCAGTAAGAGTCACTTTTTAAATATTGCTAAGCAATGACCAGGGTGACCCAGCATTTCACCACTGTACTTAAATGTGAAGTCCAAACATCTTTATAAATAACATGAACTCGTACTTTTCTTATCAAAATGAAAACAAAGAAATAAATATAACAAATTCCAATATAACTAAAATAAATGCTACAAACATCACCTCATTGTATGAAAACAAAGCAGAAATTACCATTATAGACAATGAATCAAATATTATGGTTACTAAGAGCAATTACTCTTTTTAAATTTTCTTTGCACATGTTGAATTATATTTTTCTTAAATGAACACCAGATCATCATATTTTAATGAATTTTAACAAGAAACACAAACTACATGGATACTTTTGTAATCTATAATGACTTACAATGTTTTATGACATTTTTATTCCATCAGAGGCAAGAAGAAAATAAGATTTTAAAAAGAAATAACAAGTATGTTCAGTCATCCATTTACTCAGTTATTCATTCAACAAATAGTTACTAGTTCCATGTTCTCTTCTAGATTCCAGGGACACATAAAGATAGATAGGCACAGATTCTGCCCTCAAAAACCTTGTAATTGCTAAATAATCAGCATCTACTAAAGAGACTATGTTTGAATCTCTGAAAAATTCTGTCTTTGTTTTGTCCTAGTGCCCTGTGACAAGGACAAGTATGACTGTCTTTAAATTATACTACCAAAAATACTGTTTAAATTTACCAATTGAAATATTCTATTATAATAAAGTGTACACAGAATATTAGAAAGACTTACAAAAAAAACCCTGTGTGTTATATTAAATATTTTTGTTCTATTCTTTCTTGTTGTGTTATCAAACAAAATCCCAACGAAAAAGAATCACATAAAACAAAGATCAGTGGAAATGTATTTCTCTGTTCACGTAGGGATACAATGCAGCGGCGTGTAAATAAGGCAAAGAGTAGGTAGAGGAAGGGCAAGAAGGGTCATATGAAAGACAAAAGCACCTTATTCTGCCTTAGCTTCACTAGAGCCAAGAATGAGCAATCATAAAATGGCATTTATGCATCAAGTATGAAGACTGTACGTCTGTCTACATGAGAACCATTAATATTTGATAATTAAATTATGCAGAAGGTTAATATTCAACAAGACAAAGTTTCTTTCAAAAGAACAAAAATCAATTAAAAACAACTAAGAAACAGATTTATTGTGAACCTAAGACAAACTCTTATTTCCATGGATAAAATCACCATTGGTTATATGTTTCTCATTTTCTGGTAAAGAAAAACCTAAACGTTTTTCTGTAGAGAATCTTCCAAGGCAATGGATTTTAGGAGAAATGCATTGTATGGATCTATCCATAAAAAGTAACAGCAAAATGTATAATGTTCTCAATGCAAAAATACAAGTTTCTAAAAATCCAGTATTTCATGCATCAGCTCTCTTCAAAAGTTAATATTACCAATAAAGGCTAACTCATAGAGGGTACTTATGCAGAGACTAATATAGATCTAGTATAAGGTTCTTTGGCAATCTATATGAACCCAGTGATAGAGCTTAGAAAACATAAAGGACTGGGTAGTTAAAAAGGTCCCCACTCTCACCGATGGATATGGTATCTAAATGATGGATAGCTAAGAACATTTTTGAAAAGTTCCAGATAAATCAAATCACAGTTGAATTTTCTGATGAGTATCTAAAGTTAAGATATTCTGTGCTATTATTTAAAGAGAAAACTGCTTGATTGAGATATTCCAATAGAAATGAAAATTTAGGAACTCAAGAGAAGGTTGCAAAAGTTAAATGAAAATATATTCGGGTATAGCTCGAGTTTTTTCTAAAAAATAACTTTGAATTTGTGATACAATGCACCACCGACTAAGTTGAGGTCCTAGAGTTGTCAATTATAAGGCAAGGAAGGGATAATTTGATGCTTCAAAAAAATTAAGAATGGTGTTATTACTCAGTTGCCCTAAGTTGAAAACAAAACAAAATAACTCACTGTCAACCCTAAAGAACATAATTTTGAAAAAGGATGAGCAGCAACAAGTACCCAACAAAGATGAAACATTTGATTTGTTGATTTTTAGCCTTACCTATTTAGGCTGTTTTGCCAAATACAGCAACTTTTGTTTTAATATACATAGGCTTAACCTTGCTGCCCTCCCACCCCCTTGCTAACCTGGCCCAAAGATTCAGATTCTTTGCAAAGCCGCTCCCAATTTATCACAATAAAACCAAATAGTCCAGCACCAGGGATATTATTTGTCTTTCAACTGGCAACCTCAGAAAGCTTGAATCATATTTCATATTGTTCCATCTAGCTACCAACTGATTTCTCTGATCCAGTCACAGCACTATGTCTAGAAAGAATTCTACACATTTACCGCTTCCACTTTTTTACATACCACTTAACACTTCAACCATTCTCATAATTCATTGAAAATTTATTTTTCAAGGTCTCCAAAGTCTCCAAAAACTTCCACATAGTCAAATCCAATAGTTGCTTCTCAGTAGCATTCCATATAGTTGAGCTCTCCTTCCTTCTTGAAAACAGTTCTTCTTTTGACTTAACACCATATTCTCCGGGTATTCCACCTATGTCACTGGCTGATCCTTCTTGTTTCCTCCTGCTGGCTTTTCTTCTTTCTCCCTGACTTCTAAATGTGGCATAACCCAGTGCTTAGCCCTAAACTCATTTCTCTTCTTTTTGTATATTCGCTCTTTCCCTATCATGGCTTTAAGTACCATCTATATGCTAATGTTCCCTAAATGAGTATTTACAGTCCTTACCTTTCCCTCTGAACTTTCATATATAATTTGATTCTGATATCTGTACCTGAGTGTCTAATAGGAATCTCAAATTTAATGTCTAAACCATAATTCCTTATTTTACTCCAAATACTGCATTTTTGTCTTCCATTATTCTCCATTTCAATAAATGGCACCGCTATCTACAGTAAAAAATCTATCTTCTCAAGTAAAAAATCTAAATAGACGTTATCCTTGATTTCTCCATTCCCACATATTACAAATTATTTTATGAATCCCCAAAAGTGAAAGATTATGTTTGTGGGCTGGTCTACTCCTGTGGGTGTGAGACATTTTTTCAATTGAACTACCTCAGTGAAGCATGACTCAGGTTGAGTCTCTGCCATCTTGCTGGGTTTGATGAGAAACAGAGACACATCGTAAAAGAGAGCTCTGCCATTTTTGATCCTGCTGTGTGACAGAAAGTAGGGAGATGAGCCATCTGCCTGATAGCTTGCAGCTGAAATTGGGAAGAAAGCAAAGCCTGAGAAAATAGGTCCAGTAAGAGACAAGCCCTATGCCTGGATGTCCTCAGATGAGCTCTGGCCATGGTAGAGACCAGAGGGGAAGGCTGAGACCATGCCATATTGCTTGAACACATGGCAGCCGACTTGAGCGAGAAAGCACCTCTTACGGTGCCTTGAGTTCAGCTTTTACCCCAAATAAATACCCTTTATAAAAGTCAACACATTTCTGGTACTTTGCATCGGTAGCCTTTGGGCAAACTAAAACACTACACATCATCAAATCCTGTTAGATCTTCCTAAAAAGTACCCCAATCCATTCTCTTTTCTCCATTCATCTACCATTACCCTAGTCACGGCCATTAAAATTTTTCAGCGAAATTATGAAAACTGCCTCCTTAATGGTTGCTGTGCTTCTGCTTTTGCCTCCCTACAATTAATTCTTTACAGAGGAGCCAAAGAAATAAAAGCATGTAACTTTCTAGTTAAAATACTCCAGTGGTTTCCCAAACTTCTGATCATGACCTACAAAGCCATGATTCAATCCCTGACTGCAGCTCCAAAAGGATCTCATTCTCCTCCTCACTGAAAGTGCCTCAGGTCTTTCTCTTCCTTGGAAAGTTTCAGCCTTAGAACTTTTACACTTGTTTTTCTGTGCAAGAGTATTAAAGTAGCTCTGTTCAGCATATTTACATAAGTAAAGAACAAATTATTAATGTAAAGACATGAATTTCAAAAGGTAGTGATTGAACTTCATTCACAATAAAGGACATGGCTGCTTTCCAGGATGACTGCACAACCTTCTCACTTAACTTTCCATTCCTTTAAACCCTACCATTAGTCATTCCTAGATGACAGTCATAGCCTTCTTCACACAACTTTTTAAAAGCGAGTAACTCCTGAAGGGCAACACCAAAACCCTCAGCTTTCCAGTGAATCACTTTTTCATATCTGTCTTCAAGCATGAGATTATGCATTTAGGAAAGCATAGTGCAACCAAGGTAGAAAAAGCACAACCTGAGACCTTGCCAGCATAAAGAGTATGGAAAAGGGAAGGTAGAGGACTCCAAATAAAGCCACCTATTTCCTAACTATCTCAAGTGAAAGGAGCAAATGAACCATTACAGGTTATAAGACTATCCAAAAACAGAATCCATTATTTTAATAATGAAAATTTATAAATCTGGAGTACTCTGAGATAATTATTGACAACCTCTGCCTTAGAACATGGTCTTCACCAAGACTATTTCAAAGACCCACATTCAAGTCATAAAGGCTATTTTTTGCCTAATGTCCCATTTCTAAACATCTTTTTTTTCTTTTCTTTTTTTTTAAATCTCACAGAGTCCTTATCTACTGCAAAAATTTTCTGTAAGGTGAACGTGAAAATGCTTTGTAAAAGTATAACATACTATATCAAGGTATAAGCTGTGGCAGAGTAAAAAGAACTTTGGAATCAAGTAAATGAAAGTTAAAAGAACTGAGCTTGATATCTTAGTCTCTAGGCATCATCAGTTCTGAAGCTCATAGCTGCCATCAATAAAAGCATACTGAAGAGAACTTATGAAGACAGTTAAAAAATGCTGGAGACAGATGTGCGTCACCAAAGACAATCTACCTAAAAGATACTCTTAGAATGTGTTAAGAAATCAATCTGGGCATATAAAGTAAATAAATTTTACTTTATTTAAAAATGTATAAATTTTTTTTACAAGAAAATTTCTTTTGAATAGTTTTGGGAGGACAATGATGTATTAGAATACAAGTAAAAAAATCCAGTTCTAGTTCTATCAATTATTATAATTTTAGCAAAATGTCTAAGCTTTCTTCACTGTAAAATGAGACACATTGGAATGCATTAACTATGCATTTCATTATAATTCTAACATTTGATTCTATGTTCATGCCAATAAAATGTATTTTATCACACTAATATTGTGTGATAAATATAAATATTGCTTATTTATTTATTTACTTACTTTTATCCATTTAACCTCCCACCCCCCCACCCCGTTTTGCTGCTTTGTGTCTATTTGCTGGGCAATTCTCTGTGACTGCTTCCTGCCCTCTCTTCTCATCCTTTTCCTCCTTTCTTCACCTGGATTCCATCCTGGGAACCTCTGATGCTGGAGAGAAGCATTCTGCCACTTGCACTACCTCAGTTTCTGGTTTTTCAGCATGTCTCGTCTTGGCTCTCCCTTGTGTCACTCTCCTGTTATCATCTTGCTGCGTGGCTCGGCAGGGCCTGGCACACCCATGTGCAGGGCCTGGTGGCTCGTGCGCCTTCTATATTTTTATTTTACCGGGAGGTCCCAGGGATCAAACCGAGGTCCCTCCATATGGGAGACGGACGCCCAACCATTTGAGCCACATCTGCCCCCACTAATTGCTTATTGAATTCAAGATGAGAAAGCCAAAGCTGGAACCAAGGTGGTGCAGGTGGTAGAATGCTTCTCTCCCACATCAGAGGTTCTGAGGTTCAAATCCCATTGAAGACAGAAGGAAAAGGATGAGAAGAGAGGGCAGGAAATGTACACATAGAATTGCCCATCAAATGGAACAAAAACAGCAAAAACGGGGGTGGAGGTAAAATGGATAAAAGTAAATAAATAAATACAAGATGAGAAAGCCAAAACTCAATCACTTATTTCAAGAACATTAACTCATTATGACATCATTTTTGATTTCTGAAACACTTGATTAATCTGCTAATAGCTAACTCCCTTGAAATTTTGCTGTAGAAACTGTTTTTAAACCCTAGATTTGCTTTTACAACTACTTTAGCTTAAAAATACTGTATTAAACCTTATTTATAAGCCATTC
The DNA here is from genome assembly GCA_029593785.1 of Cabassous unicinctus. Taxonomy (NCBI): domain Eukaryota; kingdom Metazoa; phylum Chordata; class Mammalia; order Cingulata; family Chlamyphoridae; genus Cabassous; species Cabassous unicinctus. The sequence continues at coordinate 8,266 of JAQZBX010035703.1, forward strand.
AGAATCAACATTTTTTAACCTGAATATAGGCTAAATTATTCACTATTTATCTTCTGTCTTTGAAAAGAGAACAAAGTGATATGTCAAGATAGCTGGAAAGGAAGAAGACTAGGCCCCAAGGACATTTCACTACTTTTAGTGAAAAGTGGTTTAAATGCAAAGTAGGATTGTAGGAAGACACAGGAGAACGTAGAAATCAACAAATAAATGAGAGAATACAGGAGTTTCCGAAGAATTAAAATGGCAGTATGTTCGAACAAAGCAAAACAAAGTATAAGGGGCACTTTTGTCAAATCAATTTCTTTATATACTGTTGTTACTTCCTATCTTCCAAGAAAGGAAATAGAGTCCTGGCATGGCTTTCTCTTTCTTTGTATCTACAAGACAGTTTAGTCATGAAGCAGAACAAACACAAATCATTCCCTTTGCTGAAAACAGTAGAGCTAACGTTAGAAGAATAAACTGCTGTAAAAACGTAGAAATAGCCAAAATAGTCCTCAAAACAAACAAGAGGAATAAATAAAAATTCAAACTGATTTCAGTTACAAAACCACCAAAATATATGACTGACAGACAAAAACAACCATCTTATTTTGAAGAACTGCTATGCTAGAGCTCTCCTTTACAAGAATTTCCAGAGAACACCATATAAACCCTGAAATAAAAACATTCTCAATAATGTTTATCTTGGAGACAAATTTATTCTGCTAGCCAAAACGAATATTTTAATAATCCCCCAAACTGCATTTTGGGGACAGGGATAGAAGGAGGAGCACAGAGTCATTCTTTTTGGACTCATTTGTAGCCCTCAGATTTGCAAAGACAATGTGATCCTAAGAGCATATAATATGGACACTTCAAATCTTGACCCTAAAAGAAAACGCAGCCTGTGAATTTCATACCTTAAATTATATGCGTATTGCAGATGAGTATTAAATTGGGCATTAAGCATTAGAAATTATGTAACATGACTTTATTAATGGTGATGGCAACTATCCTCTCTCAAAGAAGTTTATTATTAGGTTTGTTCTGTTAAATTCGTTTAAAAATTATCTTGCTCTCTTTATCTTATTATCTTTATGTTATTTAAAACTGAAATAAATGGGAAAGATTCACTTCATTCTAAGCTTTTTGAAAACTTGTCCTTATAGAATTCAGGTCAGTTAAACATCATTACCTTGAACACAATGAACCACGTTTTATTGCTCATATAGAATTAATGCATTTGAACTTGTGTTGGCAAAATGGCCTCCCCCATACGAACACATCTGAATCCTCAGAATCTGAGACTATGTCACCTTATACGGCAAAAGGATCTTGAGATGGAAGAGTATCCTGGATTATCTAGGTAGGCCTCATGTAATCACAGGGGTCCTTACAAGAGGGAGGCAGGAGGGACAGTAATAATGACAGAAGCAGAGACTGGAGTAACGCAATTCTTGCAAGGGAGCCATGAGCCAATTAATATGGGCACCTCTAGAGTTGCGAAAGGTCCTCTAGAGCCTCCAGAAGAAATGCCACCCTGCTGATACCTTGGTTTGGCTCCATAGGACCCATTACAGAATTCTGTCCTCCAGAACTGTAAGATAATAAATGTGTTGTTTCTAAGCCATTAAGCTTGTAGTGACTTGTTAGAGCAGCTCTGATTTTTACATATTCATCTTGTATCCTGTCACTCTGCTGAAATAGTTTACTTTTTTAAAAGATTTATTTATTTATTTACTTTTATCCATTTTCACTCCCCCACCCCCACCCCCGGGCCCCTGTTTTTGCTGTTCTTGTGTCCATTCGCTGGGCAATTCTTTGGTCCATTTCCTGCCCTCTCTTCTCAGCCTTCTCCTCCTATCTTCACTAGGATTCGATCCTGGGAAACCTCCGATGTGGGAGAGAGGCGTCCTACCACCTGCACCACCTTAGTTCCTAGTTTTTCGGCATGTCTCGTCTTGGCTCTCCCTCCTGTCACTCTCCTGTTATGTCATCATCTTGCTGTGTGGCTCAGCGGGGCCTGATGGCGCGCCTTCCATATTTTTCTTTTATTTTTACCAGGAGGTCCCGGGGATCAAACCCAGGTCCCTCCACATGGGAGATTTATTCCCAGCCATTTGAGCCACATTCGCCACCGTGAAATAGTTTATTAGCTCTAGCAACTTTGTTGTAGAGTTTTCAGGATTTTCTAGGTATAGGATCATATCTGCAAATAGCTCAAGCCTTATTTCTTTCTTTCTGAATTGGATGCCTTTTATCTATTTTTCTTGCCTGATTACTCTAGCTAGCACTATATTGAACAACATTGGTGACAGTAGGCAACCTTGTCTTGTTCCTGATCTCACTGGGAAAACTTTAAGTCTTTCACTACTGAGTACAATGTTAGCTGTGGGATTTTCATTTATGGCCTTTATCATGTTGAGGAATTTTCCTTCAATTCCTATCTTTTGTATTTTTATCAAGAAAGGATGCTGTATTTTGTCAAATGCATTTTCTGCATCAATTGATAGGATTATGTGATTTTTCTTCTTCAGTTTATTAATGTGGTGCATTACGTGAATTGATTTTCTTGTGTTGAATCACCCTTGCATGCTTGGTATAAAACCAACTTGAAAATGATGAATAATTCTTTTAATGTGCTGTTGGATTCGATTAGCAAGTATTTTGTTGAGGATTTTTACATCCATATTTGTTAGGGAAATGGGCCTGTAACTTTCTTTTTTCATAATGTCTTTAACTGGCTTCTCTATTAGGGTGATATTGGCTTCACAGAATGAGTTTGATAGCATTCCTTCTTGTTCAATTTTTTGGAAGCATTTGAGTAAGACTGGTATTAAATCTTCTTTGAATACTTGGTAGACTTCACCTGTGAAGCCATCTGGTGCTGGGCTTTTCATTTTGGGGAGTTGTTTGAAGACTGTTTCAATCTCTTTACTTGTGATTGGTTTGTTGAGATCTTCTATTTCTTCTAGGGTCAGTGTAGGTTGTTCATATGTTCCTAGGAATTTTTCCATTTCATCTACATTGTCTAGTTTGTTGGCGTACAGTTGTTCACAGTATCCCCTCTTTTATTTCTGTGGAGTCAGAAGTAATGTCCCCATTTCATTTTTTATTTTATTTATTTGCATCTTCTTTTTTCTGGGCCAGTCTAGTTAAGGGTTTGTCGATTTTGTTAATCTTCTCAAAGAACCAACTTTTGGTTTTGTAAATTCTCTCTTGCTATTTTGTTCTTAATTTCATTTATTTCTGCTCTGATCTTTGTTATTTCATTCCTTTTGCTTACTTTAGGCATAGCTAGCTGTTCTTTTTCTAGTTCTTCCAGCTGTGTAGTTAGGTCATTGATTCTAGCTTTCTTCTTTCTTAATGTAAGCATTGAGGACTATAATTTCCTTCTCACCACTGCCTTCGCTGCATCTCATAGGTACTGATATGTTGTGTTCTCGTTTTCCTTTGTCTTGAGATATTTATTGATTTCCCCTGCAATATTTTTTTGACCCACTGATTAGTTGTGTTGTTTAATCTCCATATATTTGTGAATTTTCCCTTTTTCTACCTCTTGTTGATTTCCAGTTTTATTCCATTATGATCAAAGAAAGTACTTTATATAACTTCAATCTTGTTGAAATTATTGAGATCTGCTTTGTGACCCAACATACGGTCTATCCTGGAGAAAGATCTATGAGCACTTGAGAAGAGTGTATATACTGCTGTTTTCGAGTGCAATGCTCTGTATATGTCTATTAGGTTTAGTCCATTTATCATATTATCCAAACTCTGTTTCTTTATTGATCCTCTGCCCAGGTGTTCTAGCCAAGGCTGTGCATGGTCTCCAACTATTATTGTAGAGACATCTATTTCTCCCTTCAGTTTTGCCAGTGTGTGCCTCATGTAATTTGGGGCATTCTGGTTAGGTGTATATACATTTATGATTGTTATTTCTTTCTGGTAAGTTGCCCCTTTTAATATATAATGTCCTTCATTTTCTCTAATAACAGTTTGGCTTTTAAAGTGTATTTCATCTATAAGTAAAACTACTCCAGGCTTTTTTTGTTTGTTACTGCATGCATGGCATATCTTTATCAATTTCAGTCTATTGGTATCCTTGGGTCTAAGGTGAATCTCTTGTAGACAGCATATAGATGGCTCATATTTTCTCATCCATTCTGCCAGTCTGTGTGTTTTGATTGGGGAGTGTAATCCATTAACATTCAATGTTATTACTCTAAAAGCAGTTCACCCATTTGACCTTTGGGTTTTATCTGTCATATTTTATTTTCACCACTCTTACACTTTTAGTTAATTTTACTGATATAATCTTCATTTCTAGACTCTCTTCCAAGCTTCTCTCTGCTGTCTTTTCTTTTCAGGCTATAGTACATACTTTAGTATTTCCTGCAAAGCTTGTCTCTTGGTTACAAACTCTCCCAGTTTTGGTTAATCTGTGAATATTCTAAACTCGCCTTCATTTTTGAAAGCCAATCTTGCCGGATATAAGATTCTTGGCTGGAAGTTTTTCTCTTGAAGTATCTTAAGTATATCATACCATTGCCTTCTTGCCTCCATGGTTGCTGATGAAAAATCAGCACTTAATCTTATTGGATGTCCCTTGTATGTGATGATCACTTTTCTCTTGCTGCTCTCAGAATTCTCTGTCTTCGGCATTTGACATTCTGCTTAGTATGTGTCTTGGAGTAGGTCTATTTGAATTTATTTAGATGGGAGTACATTGTGCTCCTTGGATATAGATATCTATATTCTTCAAAAGGTTGGGAAATTTTTGACCATTATTTCTTCAAATATTCCTTATGCCCCTTTTCCCTTCTCTTCTGTCTGGGAAACCCATGATGCAAATTTTTGCATGTTTCTTGCTGCCGTTTAGTTCCTTGAGACCTTGTTCAATTTCTTCCAGTCTTTTCCTCATCTGCTCTTTTGTATGTTTCCTTTCAGAGGCCATTTCTTCAAGCTCACCAATCCTTTCTTCTGCCTCCTCAAATCTTCTGTTATATGAATCCAGTGTATTTTTAATTTTATTTATTGTGCCTTTCATTCTCATAAGATCTGCTGTTTTTCTATGTATGCTTTCAAATTCTTCTTTGTGCTCATCCAATGTCTTCTTAATATCCTTAATCTCTTTAGCTGTCTCACTGAATTTATTAAGGAGATTTGTTTGAACATCTATGATAAGTTTTCTTAACTCATTTATGTCATCTGGAAGCTTATCTTGTTCCTTTAACTAGGCCATATCTTCCTGTTTCTTGGTATGGATTGTAATTTTTTTGTTGGTGTCTTGGCATCTGGCTTACTAGATGTATTTATTCTACATGCAGTTTCTCTCTTTAGTTTAGGGTTTTCTTGCCCTTTCTCTTTTGCTGTTTGTATAGTAGGAGTTGAAGTGCTATAAGCTAAGGAGGCTCAAGCTGCCCTCATTGCCCAAGAGACCGATGAAGCTTCTCCCACCTTTCTCCTTTGCTGGGGTAGGGACAGAGGTACAATTGTGTGTAATAATCCAAGTTGTGCAGGCCTAGACTGCAGTTGCCCAGAGAGACTGATGAAGCTTCACGCCCCTTCTTCCCGTCTGGGGTTGGGATGGAACTGCAGGTGTTGGCAGCAATCTATGCAGTGGGGGTCCAAGATGATCGCAGTCGCCCAATGGACTACAGTTACCAGCAGAGGCTGGTGCAGGGCCCACCGGCTTCCTCCCTGCTTAGGTGGGGCTGAAGCCAAGGCTAGGGCTGCAGGCCAATCTGGGTGAAAGAAGCTGGTTCCTACCGTCACTGTGATTTTCAGTCAGCCTGGCTTCCCCTCATGCTGGGGGCAGGGTCAAAATGGCTGCCACTGGCCTCTTTCTGACTTGTACAGGTTCAAACTTAATCTGTTCTTAGGGTTATACTTTAGCCAGCTGAATTTACTGATCAGTAGGGGAAGTCTGTGCCCAACTGTCTCTTCCTCCCCTGTTTTTGTGAAATGGAGCTTCCAAGTCCTGCCACAGAATAGCTCCTGAGGCAGCTAGTGCCACCAGAGCAGGATAATCACCAGCCTCCGCAGCTTGGCCTGTATTTTCCTGGAAAGGCTGGTGCAGGTCCTGCTAGCTTCCTCCCTGCAGGAGTTGGGGCTGCAATTTAGGATAGAGCTGCAATCAGATCTGGATGGAAAGAAGCCTGTCCCTCCCTTCACTGTGATTTTCAATCATCTCCGCTTCTCCTCAGGCTGGGGGCTGAGTTAAAATGACAGCTATCAGCCTCTTTCTCACTTGGACAGGTTCAAACTTTAGCTGTTCTTAGGATTATACTTTAGCCCGCAGAATTACTAATCAGTAGCTGAAGCCGGTGCCACACTGTGTCTTACTCCCCCCTTCTTGGGAAGTGGAGCTTCCAATTTCAGCCACAGAATAGCTCCCAAGGTGGCTTGTGCTGCCAATGGAGGATGGCACAGGCCTCTGAGGCATGGAGTGCTCTTCTCAGGAACCTTCTCTGCATATGGGCAGTGTCCTTCTTCCATTCCTTCCAGGATGTTGCAGGATGCTGTTCTGGTGTGCTGGAACCCCCAGACAGGTGCTTTAGATAGCTCTTAGTGATTACTAACTGCCCTGTAGCACAAGCTGACTCTGGGAGCGCCTTACTCTGCCACCATCTTGCTGGTTGTCCCTATGCAATTTGTCTTTTAAAACATCAATTATGTCATGCCACACAATCCTTCGATGGTTTCCCCTATCTCAAAGAATAAAGTCCAAAGTCTTCACCATCGTCTCAGTTGATATATTGTCCTACTCCAATTCTCTGATCTCATTTCCTAAAATGTTGTATTCAGTCATTCTACTTCAGCTTCCCTGAAATCTTTGCTCTTCCTCCAACATGATGAGCAGATTCCCTCCACTCTCTGGAGATTTCTACCTGATGCCCTACTGTCTGTAATAGTCTTCCTTCAGAAAATTGCATGGCTTTTTCATTTAAGTCTCTGCAATAGTATTAACTTGTCTAAATCTAAAATCACAAATCTCCCAACACTCTGATGCTTTCCCCAATATATTTTGTTCACACTTTACAACACCTGAGATTTGAATGGCAAAAGCCATAACTGACTCTAGGCTAAGGGGAAAGACTCTAACCCTGTGATAGTTGTGTATCTCAACCAGGCATTTCTGCAGAGCACTCAGGCAACCCTGTGATGTTTGTGCCCATCAGGTGGTCATTCATTTGATGAAGGGTAGCTATCACGTGGGGCTAGTGAGGCCCACACTCATAAAACTCATTAGAATCCTACACCTTAAAGGCCTCTACTGCTGCTGCTCTTTCCTATGCCTCTGTTGCCAAAAGTATCCTGATCCTCAGAGTAATAAAGAAAAAAACCCATGGCACCCATGTCACAGACCCTTATGTCAAGTGGCTGAATGCTTCACTCTGGCTCCTCTTAAAGGGCTGGAGGACACCACCATATAGCGTTATTTGGTTCTGTGGCTCAAATTTAAACAAGATACAACCTTACAACCTATTCTCTTAAGGAAGTTATCAAACATAAACTAGAGGACAATAAACTACTTTATCCATCAGAACTACTGCCTTGCCTCAATCCCCCATTGCCCTAATATATTTCATAGTGGGAATGAATGCTCTTCCCAATGATAAATACACTGGAAAAAAATTAAATTTTTAGCTCTTATAATCAGCTTAAGAAAATAGAATACCATGGATCTCCCCTGTCAATTAAAATAATTAATATGTCAATACAGATTAAAACAAGGCTTGCAGAAATTAGGACCCATCATATAAGCTCTGTGCATCATAAAAGACCTACTACATGTTAGGGCAATTGTACCTATTTTTCTGTTTATTAGACCAATTTGACCACTAGTCAAACCTAATAAAAATTAATTGGCCCTAAAAATGGATGCCCACAACCTTAATGCCATGGTTTTCCCTAATTAAAATCCCCATTCCCAATATTATTGAAATTACTGACTCCATACAATCATCAGATGGAAAACATTTTTCTACCATAGATTGGGCTAATGTGTTCCAATCAGCACATATTTCAATAGCCTCTCAGCTACAGTTTACCTTTATCTTCAAAGAGACCCAATATACTTTACCTGGCTCCCCGAAGGGTAGCTCAACAACCCTACCATTTCAAATGATATTTGCACGCAAGATCTTAATTGCATCAAATTTTCTCAAGGAGCACAGGTGTAACATTACATTAATGGCATCCTCCTCTGAGGATATTCACTTGACACACTCATTTAAACCTTACAAATACTTATAAAGAAGCTCACAAAAAAGAGATGGGCCATTACCCTAAACGTAGTGCAATGCCTGATCATCTCAGTTAAATTTCTGGGAGTTATTTTGACAGTCAAGAGCTATTCCATCCCTTACCCTGTCAAGAAACAATTATTGACCCTGTCAGAACTCACAATGCTAAAACGGCCCAACATCTTTTAGGCCTTTTGAGTTCTGGAGATGACATTTTTCTTATTAAAATTTTTATTTGTGTCCATTTATGTGGTTACTTTCAAATTGTTCTACATTGAATGGGGTGCCCTAAAACAAAGGCTCTAGAATATGTCCACACAGTAATAAAACAGGCATTCCCATTAGTAATTTCCATAGACTCCATCACTGTAGACGCTTTAGTAACCTCTTCTCATGCATCCTCGAGTATCTGGATCAACCATACTGGGCCATACATTTGCCCTGGGATTTTGGTGTAAAAATGAGTCTTCTGCAACCCCAGACACACTCCATCAGAAAATCAACAGCAGGCTGTGTATTGGGGCTTTTGGAGATTGAAGCTCACTGGTCTGAACCAGTGACCCTTAAGAACCTGCTTGCCCATTATAACTTGGACATGGCAGCAGGGACCCACAGATTGAGCAGAGCATTGAAATTAAAATGAGACTTACAAGATGGTATCTCTGGCACACCCACTTATAGGAACCTCTGGTATATTCTTCCTACAGGAGGAAGTAGCTTCCTCTGTTCTCAGTCCCTTGACATATACAATGGTGCTAGGGGAGGTCACCCCTCTCCAGGATCAACTGGCTACCTGAGGAGCCCTTTGGGAAAAGCTGAGTGAACAGAGACAGTAGTGCCTATACTTTATTGACAGCAGTGCCACCATGACACATGCTGGAGGCTGCAGGAGAGCTGATGCTGTCCATCCTTAACCAGGACACCCATGGATGACACCCAAGGGTCAGCACAACTGGCCAAACTTCAGGCAGTCATCTTATCACAAGAAAATTTCCTGGCCAACAACTGGCACTATCTGCACATTTTTAACAGACTCTTGAGCCATTGTCAATGGTCCAAATGTATGGTCCAATTCATGGCAACAACAAAAAAACTCTTTATTGAAGGTTGTTCTCTGTGGTAAAAAACTCTGGGAATATCTTGATTCATAGAAACCCAAAATATAAATCGAGGCCAAGCATATGTTTACACATACTAAAGCCACAATACAAGGCCTCATCAGATACTTCTTAGCCCTTTTGAATTTCTAGATATTACGGATGTTGACCAAGGCACTCATTTTACTCCTCAAAGTATGCAAGGTACAACATGGGCTCTTGAACAAGGCATTTAGTAAAATTTTCACCTACCTTACTGCTCTCAGGCATAGGCTTCTTAAAGCACCAGAATGGCTTACTTCAATGAGTTTAAAAACAATTAAATCAAACATCACACATTCCACTCATCAGATATCAGGGGTGAATTGTAATTAAGAGTCTGACTCCATTTCCTACCCCTTCTCTGCTTTCTGCACCTTTGAGACAGCCAATGAGAAAGCCCATGTGCTCCCTGCCTTGGAACTGGGGAAGTAAAAACTATGCAAAATCACTTCCCTGTGGGGAACCCTCACCCCACCCCTACCTCCTAACCACAATGAAAACCTGTCACTTGTTCTTCCCTTAACTCAGGCCATATTTTACCAATGTAGGTGCCTGCTTGCTCTTCCCTGAACACTTTTTGTATCCTAGTGGTGTAGGTGATGTGTGTATGTGGAGTCATCAGTCTTGACATTCAAACCAATTTTGGGTTTGGGAGGTGTTAATCAACCTTCTGTGGGGAACGCACAAGATAACTTACTAATTGGCTTTTACTATTAGAATATAAGCTCCAAAAGATGGGAGGTTTTGTCTATTTTCTTTCACCTTGTATCTCTGGAACATAAAAAAGTGCTGAATAATACACATTCAAAAATATTTGTTGAATGAATGAATGAATCTCCACAAAAGCCTCTGGATACCTAGCCTAGTTAATCTTTCTTCTAAATCATAAAACCAGCAGTGACTGAATGATGAACTATTACAGAAAATTAGGTAAGAGACTCATAAACTAAGCTAGAGAGGGTTTTTTCATTCATCTCAAGAAAATATATTAGTTTCTTTTATTAATACCTATTCTTTCCAGTAGCTTTAAAGGGAATGTTTTAAACTTGCAGAAAAAGATAGGGGAGAAAAGAAAGTACCAATTTCTTTGGATGGTCTAAAATATTTTCAGAGGATTTGCAATTCCTATAGGTTTTATGGTGGTTTGAAACTGCATATGCTCCAGTAAAACATGTTCTTAAATCTAATCCATTCCTGGGGGTATATGATCTTTTGATGAGGCTAATTCAGTTAAGGTATGACCCATCTCACTCAGAATTGGTCTTAATCCTATTACTGGAGTCCTTTATAAACTGAAGCCAAAGAAGAGAAAGTTACAGAAGCAAGACACTGAAAGCCACAAACCTGGAAAAGAAGGGAGAGACCAGCAGACACAACCATGTACACCTTGCCATGTGGCAGAGGAGCCAAGGATTGCCAGTAGCTGGTCTTTGGGAAGAAAGCACTGCCTTGATGAATACCTTGATTTGGACAATTTTGGGGGCCTCAAAAAGGTAAGCTAATAAATTTCCATTATTCAGGCCAAACTATTTCATGGTATTTGCTCTTAGAAGCCTGGGAAATTAAAACAGCTTTTGCTACCAGGAGAGTGGGGTGCTGCTATTGCAAATACCAACAATATGGAAATGGTTTTGGAATTGGGTAATTGGTAGAGCTGGAAGAATTGTGAGTTGCTTGATAGAAAAAGCCTAGATTGCTTTGAAAAGCCTGCTGGTAGAAATATGCATGCTAAAGGTATTTCTGATGAGGCCTTAGGGGAAAAAAATGATGACTGTGTTTTAAAGTTGCAGAGAACTTGGGAAAATTGAGTTCTGATGTTGGATGGAAGGCAGAATTTGAAAGCAATGAGCTTGGATATTTAGCTGGTAGATTTCCAAGCTAAGTGTGGGAAGTGCAACCTGGTTTCTCCTTGGAGTTCATAGTAAAATAAGAAAGGAAAGGGATAAGCTAAGACTTGAAGTCCTGGGCACAATGAAACCAGAAATTCATGGTTTGGAAAATGCAGAGTATCTGGAGAACAAGTCCCCAGAGAATAGTGCTCCATATGGGTTTAACTGAACATGGATCCAGTCAGTCATTTCTGTGCATGTTAGGATTGGAGGTGCAGTTATTTGGAAAGGATTTGTGGAAAGTTCTTTTACCTTAGGGTTTGGACCCCTGTGTACTACATGCAACACTGAGGAGTTTTTTTTGCAACATCTATATGAACAGAACCACTGGCAGCCTGGACTAAAAGGGACAGAAAAGGGATAGATTGAAGGAGAAATCACTTTAAAGACAGAACCATGGATACTGAGGTCTGGCCTGAAGACGTCTTCTCTGGCCAAGAGAGTGGGCCCACCCTAATGTGTGGAAAGGCTGAGTCTGCCACGGCACTTGAAGAGGCTGGCCTTCCACTGTGTATAGGAAGAGTGTTACCACCCCAGTTTTCTCAGATGTCCTGGGGATTGTAGAGGGTCTGCTACCACCCCAATGCTTAGAGAGGGTGCAACCTGCACTTCAGTGTTTGGGGAGAGAATGACCACTGCACAAGCACTTGGAAGAAGTGGGGATGCTGCTCCATCAGGCCTGGAGGACAAATCATAGTTCCATAGATGACTCTTCAGACCTTGAAATCTAATGAAGCATGCCCTGGAGGGTTTCAGAATTGTTTGGGGCCTGTAGCCCCTGTTTTCCTTCTAATTTCTCCCTATGGGAATAGGAATATTTATCCTATACCTGTCCTTCCATTGTATATTGTAAGCAGATAACCTGTTCTCTAGGTTTCACAGGTCCACAGATGGAGGGGATTGTACCCCAGGGCCAACTACACCCATAATTAATTTTGATGAGACTTTGTACTTAACATAGTTATTGAAATAACTTAAGGATTTGGGATGTTATGATGGAATTAATGTATTTTGTATGTGGAAAGAACATCTTTTTTGGGTCCAGAGGGTAGGGTGTGGTGATTTGAAGCTGGATGTAACCCAGAAAAATATGTTCTTAAATCTAATCTAAATCTAAACCCATTGTAAGCAGGAACTTTTGATGAGGCTACTTCAGTTATGGTATGACCCACCTCATTCAGGATGGATCTTTTTTTTAAAAAGATTTATTTATTTATTTATCCCCCCCTTGCTGCCCGTGTTTGCCGTGTCCATTCACTGTGTGTTTCTTCTGTGTCTGCTTATCTCCCCCTTGCTGTGAGGTCCCGCTGCATCAGCCCACCGCGCCGTGCGGGCCAGCCTGCCCTCACAAGGAGGCCCCGGGAAGCAAACCCGGGGCCCCCCATATGGTAAACGGGAGCTCTATAGACCGAGCCACACCCGCTTCCCTCAGGATGGATCTTAATCCTATTACTAGATTCCTGTATAAACAGAAGAAAGATAAAGAGGAGAAAGATACAGCAGCAAGATGCTGAAAACAATGAAACCTGGAAGAGAAGGGAGAGACCATTAGATGCCACCAAGTGCCTTGCCATGTGGCAGAGGAGCCAAGGATCATCTGCAGCTGGTCTTTGGAAAGAAAGTGTCACCTTGATGATGCCTTGACTTGGACAATTTTCTGGCCTCAAAACTCTAATCTAATAAATTCCCATTGTTCAAGTGGGACCATTTCATGGTATTTGATCTAAGCAGCCTTGGAAACTAAAACAGGTATGCACATTTATTGCTTAATAAATAATGCAAAAATCCTACATAAAGCCACCTGATCTCACAAGTCAATATTCTAAGTTTGAATGAATAGTAAATACTGTCTCATTATGGTTGATTTAGTATAATCCTATTTCTGCAATATGCAAAGTGACGTAAGACGAAAACTGTGGAAGGTTGTTTTAAGATGACTATTTTTAAAATTTCAACATTTCATAAGCATATACAGTTTACCATTCCTATGCAAAATCAATTTGCACATTCAAATAATAATTCCAATTGGAAGCATGAAACAGAAATCAGTAAGAAACTATGGTATGATTCTGCTAAGAAGAAATGTGTAAGTGGATAGCCCCTGCCAGGGCTAGGGACAGAGCTGTAGCCGTGTGTTGTAATCCAAGCTGTGAAGGCCAAGGTTTTCTGTATTTGCCTGAAGAGACTGATGAAGCTTCACCCCCTTTCTCCTCTGCCTGGGCAGGGATGGAGCTGCAGGTGTGGGTAGCAAACTAAGCTGTGTGAGTCAAAACAGATCACAGTTGACCAGATAGACTAATGTAGCTCCGGCCCCCCTCTACTCCTGCCAGAGGTTGGGATGGACCCAGTGGAGTGACCAACAATCTAATCCATGTGGGCTGAAAGTTCCTGCAGTCACCCTGAGATGCTGAGGGATTACTGTCCCTTCTGCCCTTTAAGGGGTGAGGATGGAACCACAGGCACCCAACAAACTAGTCTGTGTGGGCCAAAAGAACCTGCAGTTGCCCAGAGAGGCCGAGGAAACACAGCTCCCCTCCTACTGTATTGGCGGGGCAGGGATGGGGTCCCAAGTGTCTGTGCCAGACAAAAGTGCTTGCAGTTGCCCGGAGAACCTGGTGCATTTCCCCGCAGCTTCCTCCCTGTCGGAAGTAGGGCTGGGCCTAGGCTAGGGATGCAAGCCAATCTGGGTGGAAAGAAGCTGGTCCCTACCAGCACTGTGATTTTCAATCAGCCCTCCTTTCCCTCAGGCTGGGGGCAGAGTTAAAATGGTAGCTACTGGTCTCTTTCTAACTAGGACAGGTTCAAACTTTAGCTGTTTTTAGAATTATAGTTGAGCCAGTGGGATTTACAAATCAGCCAAAGTCAGTGCCTGACCATCTCTTCCTCCTCCATTTTTGGGAAGTGGAGCTTCCAACTCCTGCCATGGAACAGCTCCTGAGGCAGCTTGTGCTGCCAGTGCAGGATGGGCACTGGGCTCCACAGCGTGGAGTGCTCTACTCAGGAATCTTCATTGCAGATGGGCAGTCTCCTCCTTCCATTGTTCCAAGGATGTTGCAGGATACTCTTCTGGTCTTCTGCCCGGCCTGCCCCTCCAACAGGTGTTTTAGATAGTTCACGGTGATTACTAACTGCCCTGTAGCATGAGTTGGCTCTTGGAGCACCTTACTCTGCTGCCATCTTTGATACTAAATTAATTTTAGTATCACATTCAAGAACAGCACATTAATATAGTGGACATATTTAAAACTTCCATAAATGCATAATATATATAAAACATGTGCTTATTGTAATGTAAAGTCACCGTCACTGCCAACTATTATTCAAAATATTTAATGATATAAAGTAACCAGTGTACTAACTGGTAATATGGAATGCAACTCATTCCTTATTCTCTTATTTAATTTATGTTTTATTCCCCTCCCCCTTACCCCAACCTGCTGTTTGCTGTCTGTGTCCATTCGCTGCGTGATCTTCTGTGTCTGTTTCTTTTTCCCTTCTCTTCTCATTTTTCTCCTCCAGGCTTCATCGGGATTCGATCCTGGGGACCTCCAATGTGGGAGAGAGACACCCTATCACTTGTGCCATCTCAGTTCCTCCTTTCTGTTGCATATCGCCTTGACTCTACCCCGTGTCACTCTTTTGTTGCGTCATCATCTTGCTGCGTCACTCGCCGCGAGGGCCTGGCTCGCTGTGCGGGCCTGGCAGGCCTTTACCAGGAGACCCCGGGGATCGAACCCGGGTCCTCCCATATGGTAGATGGAAGTCCAATCACTTGGGCCACATCCGCTTCCCTCATTCCTTATTCTTATGTCTTTAGAAATTGACCTTAGCTTGGATTATAAAACCAAATCAAACTATATACTTTATAAACAACCAAGTTGCTATCAATTATACCACAGTGTTTTAAAGATAGTTTTCCACAATTATTTGTAATATAAATGGCTTATAAGAAGGTTGTATATTCAAAATGACCTACAAATCTGAGAATGAAATTGACTATACACCAAGCAATAATTACATTAAGGAGGCTATTCCCATTCTAAAGTTGAGGAAAGTGAGGCTCAGGATGGATAAGTAGCTAATCAAGAGTGGAGTCTGGGAACTGAGCCAAAAATAAATGATGCTCTCTTTCTATGATATCAGTTCTGAGAATCTATAACTTTATAGTGTAAGGAGCAAAAATCAACTCTAGCAGACAACAGAATGGGTTCTGTTTGCTAATTTAATATCTAAAGGTGATTAATAGACTTGGCCTTAATTAATAAGGCAAATAATCTGAAAAGTAAGATATTTATAGAATAAGTTGCTAAAATGTAGGTAATATTAGTAAAAAATAGGATCTTCATGAAAAAAACTGATAATTTTCTGTATTTATTTGATAGCTTCAATGAAAATAAGTTCTAAATGTCCCAATTTTCTTAGCATCAGAATTTAGCATAAATACTTGGTACAAAAACTTTTCATATTAGTTAGTGTAATTCCACTCAACACCAAGAAAACTGTAGCTGTCAATGATATACACAACAGAGCCAAATTAAAGGGGGTTAAAAATTCCAATCAGAACAAAAGTGAAAATTGCTAACAGGCAAACTTTTCATGAAAATCAGTTATATTTCCCATGAAGATTAATATGTATACATGGTTTGTGTAATTTATAATGGTGCACAATAATTCTTATACATTCTAAATTTGAGACTAGATTAAAAAAAAGATCTGCAGGTGTCTAAGTGTTCAAGTCAGCCTGCCTTTAATAAGATAATTAAATCACCCACTAAGTGGGGGTAAGTAGAACACTATAAAGTGTTCCTATTGCCAAGAGTGTTTATCTCATAATTTATTGCTGTTAATCCTTGTAGTCATTGGGAAATTTGACATAATTATGAAATCCAAAAATATATATTGGATTATGCTTGTACACTGATCTGTTCATCTGGGCATGATTAAGTTATGATTAGGGCGTTGACTGGGCCATGTCAGTAGGGTGTTAAGCCCCACCCCTTGGTGGGTGGGGAATAAAATATAAAAGGCATCACAAAGAACAGAG
>JAQZBX010035704.1:0-24470 GCA_029593785.1 Cabassous unicinctus
CTGCTGCCTTCAGCTTCTGGGGTGCCTGCCTCTACTCCCTTTATCACATGAGGCAGTTAGGCATTTTTTTTCAGGAGGTCCTGGGTATTGAACCCGGGATCTTGCATATGTGAAGCAAGAGTTTAACCACTGAGCTCCATCAGCTCCATCAATTATGCTATACTTCTGAAGACTTCTGAAAATTTGTCCTCTGCCTTTAAATTTTATTTTATTTTATTTTATTTTATTTTATTTTATTTTATTTTATTTTATTTTATTTTATTTTTTACCTCAGGCCAGTTAGGCTTCTAATGTTTTGGCTTTTGCCTCTCCAGGCTTCCCACTTTCCTGGGCTGTTAGGCGCCTGTCAACCTTCTGCTCACTGACCCATTTCCTCTCTCTCCCAGGGCGGGTGGGAGGCCTGTCAGAGGCACTTTTGCTTTCGGTCCCTCGTCTTTGAGAAAGCTGGCCCAGAGTTCATCGTCTTTTTTCTGTCTTGCATCCTCTGACTCAATGCCTTTCTCCTGTTCTGCAGCTGGTCTTCCTCCTCACTGCTGCTTCCTCCAGATTCTGCCTTGGCATCCTCCTCTTCCTCGTCTCCTAATGAAAGGCCACCTTGTTTTCTCTTCCTGGCCCGGATGCTCTGGGACTACTTTTTTCCCTTTGTCTTTCCTCTTTTTTACCCTCTCTCTTTTTTCTCCAATTGTCCTGTAATTAGAGAAGCATGTGATAAAGTATAGAACAAACAAGCAAAACAATATCTTTTTGCATTCTCTGCCAGGAGCAAAATTGTAGTCAATAATCTTTATCATCATAATTTCATACGCGCAACTTGGAGGTTCTAGCTGCCTGCAGATTCCAAGCTCAATTTTATATCTCTTCCATTTTGGAGATAAGGAGGCCCTTGGGCTTCTGCTCTGAGAAATGCTATTCCACCAAAGCACAAGATACCAAAAATTGCCACAGGATGTGGTCTGCGAGGGGGACACCAAGGATTGCTCTATGGGTGAGCTTGGGGTGTGTGTGTGTGCGTTTCAGATGCGCTTTAAGAATCCAATCTTGGGAAGCAGGTGTGGCTCAATGGATGGAGCTCCCGTTTACCATATGAGAGGCCCCAGGTTCGCCTCCCGAGGCCTCCTTGTGAGGGCAGGCTGGCCTGCGCGGCATGGTGGGCTGATGCAGCGGGACCTCACAGCAAGGGGGAGATAAGCAGACACGGAGAAGACACGCAGCGAATGAACATGGCAAGCACAAGCAGCAAGGGGGGGATAAATAAATAAATAAATAAATCTTTAAAAAGAAAAAAAAAGAATTCAATCTTAAATGTTTAGCAACATGATTAACATCCATAACTCTAACCCCCTTCTAATTGCTCAATAGTCCACAACTTTTACCCAGATAAGAATTTTCCAAAGGATTTTCTGTGAAAACTAGTCCCTTAAGATGCACATCTAGAGAAAGGTCCAGTGTTCAATAGCTTGTTTCAGATTATGTTTCCTTTCGGAGAGTCAGAATGCACATCAGCCTAACATAGGCTCTATGATGTTAGTCTTCTCTTTAACTCAGCATTTCCTGTACTTATTTAGCCTCAGATTTTTTTTCTTTAAGTTTGTTAATATGCTGCAGATGCACTTTAGAATATATTGATTAGACCCCTTTAAACTTTTTATTTCGGCTTTGTAGCACCCCTTGTACTAACCAAATCCTTACATTTACAAGCAATTATATAAAATAACAGCTATCATTTACTGAGTGTGAGCTCTGCCCCAGGCACTGTTCTAAGTGCTTCATAAGAATTGGCTCATTAATCCTCCCACCAATCCTATAAAATATATATTATAATTAGCCACACTATATAGACAAGGAAACAGAGGCACAGAGAGGTTAAGATCTTATCCAGGGCCACACAGCTGGTGAGTAGTCAAACTAGGATTTGAACCCAGGCAGTCAGGCTCAAGAGAACTACTCTTGAAGGCTTCCTTACTTTACCTTCTTTAGCTACCTCTCCAGAGCCCGAGTCATGCACAATGCCTGGCACACGGTTGGCTTTTATGAATCTTCAGTGTTGCATGAATCATCTGGTATTCTGTCTTTGATAAACAAGTCTACTTTCATCTTATCTACATCCTTCCTAATAATGTAGTTACCTAGAACGGGCTGAAACATTCCAAGGCCAGCTTCTCCTCCTCTCTTCCAAGGCCAGCTCTGCTCACTAGTTAAGGAGACAGAGCAGGAATTTTATCTTAGCATGAATCCAACACATGGTGGGCATCTGCAAATAATCTGCCAGAACGCAGCTTGAAAAACATGCAACAGTCATGGGTCACAAAACAAACACAGACATCACAAAACAGGCTGCCAGAGGATAACAAACATTTGAATATAAATTAAAAGAAGCTTTGCAGACACAGCATAACAAAAAGCCCAATTAACAAAACTAACCATATGCTACCACCAGAATGGTTGGACGCAGTGTAAAAACACACACACATTCATTGCAAAGAAATCTCAGATGAAACAGCTTCATCAGACAAACTGGAACCAGTGCCAAACCTAGACGCTGCAGTGATAAAAGAGCTTCTCCAGCGAGCCACTTTAAACGTCCCCCAATAAAATAGCTATTAAAAGTAAACACACCCTGAAGCACAGAACAAATAGCTGTAGAAACTAAAGCAAAACAATAAGCTTTTGGATCTGTTTTATCTTTTTCTTCCACATTGAATTGCCACAGACCTGGATTTATTTAGTAATATTTTTAAAGGTATTATAGACTGTGGTGAAGAGCATGGACTTCAGAATCAGATGGGCTAGATGTGATCTTTGCAAGGTATTTTGTCTAAGTATCAGTTACTACACCTGGAAATGGAGATAACCATTCTCTCAACGGCAGCACGAGGCCCAGAGCGGGCAGGGCAGAGCCAGCGACCACTGCAGCTCTCCACTTCCTGCTGGCATCCTCCACACGCTTCTGTCCAAGTTTCCCTCCCCAGAGCACCTTGCCATAAATGATATTATAAGGAGGAAAATCACACACAAAGGAAGTAAGAAATAGCCAGGGCTGTTGTCCGTGTGGCTTTTTTAGTGCACTTGAGGGGAAGACAGAGAAAGTTCTGAAGACACAAAAAATATGATAATGAAGGGGAATGTGTGAACTATATATGAAAGTGTTAACTTGAGCCTGATTTTCTAGGTAGCTTCTGTGAACCAAAAACGGTAGCTTTTCCTGCTGACTCTGGCAGAGTCCGTGTGGGCGATAAAGCAGGCGTTTGTCATTTATTTCTCGTTACCTGCTCTACTCTTCCACATTGTTGCTTGTAAGGAAACCCCTGGGACAAAGGACTAAGAAAAAGTGGATGCTCACATCCTTGGTGCCCTGTATAAGTTGACCTATTTCCTGAGCAATTTTTGAGCAATCTGATGCCAGGAAAACACTCTCTGTCTTTACTTATGCTCAGCCAGGATGGGTCCAGCCGGGGAGAGCAGCATGGCCACTGGCTCCAGGAGCCAGGGGATTTTGTGACTCCCTCAGTAACAAGCATTTATTTTGTCCTGCTCTCTCTTTCCCCCTTATATTGACTCATGTTCTCCCTGTGTGTGCCCCTTCTGCATCTGCTCATTGGTAGATTGAATCATGGCCCCCATGGAGACGTGTTCAAGTACCAACCCCCAGTCCTGTAGGCATGAACTCATTTGTAAATAGGACCTCTGAAGATCCTCTTTGGATGGGGCCATATTGAATCAAGGTGGGCCTTTATCCAATATGGCTGGAGCTCTTAGAAACAGGTATTTTGCACAGTTAGTCAGTAGATGCCAGAAGTAGAAGACAAAATGGGAGAGAGAGATCACCATGTGTTGGAGGCAGATATTGAGCTGACACCCGAACACTTCAGAGTGGGAGAAAGCATGGCCTGGCAATTCCTCGATGTTGGAATTCTGGCCTCCAAAACTGAGACAATAAATTCCTGTTGTTTAACCAATGTGTGGTATTTGTTATAGCAGCACAGGCAAACTAAGACATGCTCCTACCACCTCTGTCACTGCAGATAGCCTCTATCTCCTTGGCTCAAGCTCTCTGCTTATTTGTGCCTTCCGATACCTCATACCTTCTATTTACCCCCCATTCCTGCTGTGTGGCTTTTAGCTTCTGCCTCTGTCACCAAGGGTTTCTCTTAATAGCACATCCTTCTTCCCCAAGAGGGGCTGTCTGTTGGTTCAGTTACTCACAATCATACCTCCTGAGCAAAGAGTTTGGAGTAGACCACCTGGTCAGTCTCTGGTCAGCCAATAGATTGCCTGTCCACAACTTCGAGGCTTCCTCTTCTGGACAAATCTGCTTGGCTTAGATCCATGTCAAGTGACCCTGCAGAAGGGGCCTGGGTGAGCTCTAGGCAGTCAGGCTTCCCACTGGGCAAGTGGTACAACTGGCAATTTCCATATAATATAGAAAACATGTGAAGTGCCAGGTACCATACAAAATAGGTACCTTACATGCGTTATTTAATGTGAGAATCAAAACAACCTAATAATGTGGATTTGATGAAAACATTCATTTTTCTTCCGAGAGAGTGCTGAGGTTTATAGAGGTTAGGAGGTCACATATCTGGTGCGTAGTGAACTGGGGATTGAGCACAGGATGTTGGCCTCTGTGATGTACTCTGCTACTCTGGACACAATACTGCTTCTTAGAAGCTTAATTTTAACTGTCTTTGAAGGCTGGTATTATCAATAATCTGAAACGGTTATTTTGTGTTGGAGCAGCGAAAGCAGAGTAGGGAAAATCACATCTTTAAATGAAGTCCTTTACTGGGGCCAATTAAGCATGCTGGGCTCTCACACAATTCATGAACTCAAAAAGGATACAATAAAATTGGACCATGGCATTCCCTGGCATACCCAAGTAAATATATTTACTTTTAATTCTTAATTTTAATTTTAAAGTCTGATAAAAAATATAACATAACCCCTCAGAAATATCTTACCTAATTTTTGAAATATTTCAATTTCTCCCTCATGTAGAAATGGCTCTCATGCTATTACTCTGAAATAACTGAATTGCAATTGCATTTGTTGGTTCTGCTGCACATCACAGTACATAACTCCAGAGGACAGCACAACACAGCAACCTTGATACGTGCTAGAAAATGCGGGCTATAATGCCAAAAATGGCAACGTTGCACTAGTTACCATATATGTAAATCACAGTTTTCTTTTCCTCTTTTTCTCTTTTCCTTGTGTTTGTTTCTTCAGCTCCCAGCTCACTCTCAGCCCTGCAGGCTGTCACTTTTGAATCCATGACTTGAATTATTCTACTGAAGAGGGAATACTTTATCACTTTAAGAAACCAAACGTTACAAAAGACCTTTCATTGCTATTTGAATGTGCTTATCATTCAATAATAAGCCACCCTCCAGACAAGGAACTCAAAATGGGAGTTGTGATTTGCTAGGGCATCTCACAGTTCCAAGCCATGAGTGTTCACCCTGCTGAAACCACAAGACTAAAAGTAATCCAATTAAGTAACAACAGTATATTTTGAATCAGTGCTGAACAGATGGCAACGTACCCTCCATTCATCATTAATTAATGTTCATTTAGCGCCCACAGAGAATGACTCTGGGGTTACTGCTTCCTGAAAACAGACGCAAAGCATCTCCTGCATGGAAGGGCATACAGTCTTGTCTGCGAAAACCACCTTAGAGGGTCTGGAATGGTTGCACAGAATAAATCATCCCTGGAAGTGGGGATCCCGAGGGCTTTGATGGGTTTTATGACCTCACCAGAGGAAATCAGTAGTAAAGAGCCTAGCAACTGTGATTTTTCTTGTTTAAGAAGAATTTAAAATCACAAATTTATCTCCTCCTTTTCTCCACTTAACATGGCAGCAGTGATATTGAATATTTCTTCATCTAAGACTGCCTTTATATTTTTTATTTTGCTAATGCTGAGCTTATATCTTGTATCGATTTTTTTTTCTCTTGGCCTCTGTGTAATATTGCCACACATATGCGTGAGTTACATTCAAACACAATGTGACTTCAGCATTTCAGAACATATCAATTTGACATGTATTTAATGGGTTGGTTGGCTGTAATTGAAATATTTTTCTTTGCCATAATAAGTATACAGCAGATCCATGCTGCTCATGAGTGTCCCTCTGCTTATAATTATCTTTGGAAATGATGTTTCTGGGTCTATTCTCACGCCACAAAAGCCCTTTCCAAGTTTTCTTAAAATTTCTCACTGATGGAATGCTCATTGAAATAGTTTTAATAATTGGACAACCTGTTTATTTTGAAAAAGATTTTTACTGTAATCATTTATTATGTAGATGCAAATGACCACCAAATTGAGAATTTCACTTTTAAATTTATCCAGAATTTCTGTATTCTGTTTAAAACTTATCAGAATTTTAGGCATCTATGGCAGTTACTTGCCTAGCCCGTCTCCATTCTCTCCTGTTTCCTAGTGAGCGCCTGGCTTGGGAGTGTGGCAATGTGTTTAGCTAAAGCTCAACAATTCCTAACCCCTCTTACAAATAGGAATGGGCGAGAAGAGCACTTTATTTGCCTTAAATAACAGGAAATCATGGCCAAAGGTGAAAGCATACATACAGAAGGAAATATAGCTATTTACACGAACAAAAGGATAAAGAATGAAGCAAGAAATGCAGGAAGAAAAGGGGGTGACTAACTCACTTAGTGGGTGTTGCTGCAGTCAGTGGGAGAGATGCGGTTCTCTTGAGAGCAGAAATGAAAATACTGCAAGTCGAGGACCAGAGAGGTTTTGTGGTGGCTAGACTGGAAGCGGAGGGAACTCAAATCTGGCAGCACCGATCCCTGAGGAAGAGGAGGATGCAGGTGATCTGCTGAGCATGAGACAGGGCGTAGAGGTGGAAGGATGGAGTGAGGGGAGACGTTTTGCAATATCAGCCATTGGGTGAAAGAGAAATAATGCGGAACTGAGTGAAAATTGTTACTTCATGGTACTGAAAGCTGCCCAATTTGAGGTACATAATGAGAATTTGTAGTTAAGCAGATTGCTTATAATTATTAGCAGTTCAATAGTGTGAGTGAGAAATCAACAAGAACAGATGGTCCGCTCTTCCCACGGCTGGTAAATGGCAAGGTGGGCATGGCAGAAAGACGAGGTGAGCAGGATGTGGAAGTGACTGAAAATGGCGTCCAAGCAGGAGGACGCAAGTGGGGCTAGAAGGAGGAGGATGGTACTGGTGCTCTGAGGGCAGGGTGTGCCCTCGAACCCCAGGCTGTTCCCTAGCCGTGCAATCAAACTCCATCCTCAACTGAAAGAGGATTTTTAACTTTTCACTCCACTTCCACTTACATGATACAAAAGTTTATATCCAAAGACTCACAGCATTCTCTGACTCATGTTCCGTATGGCCTGATGTATTAATGTGATCCAGCAGAAAACCGCTAGGGCCAGGTTTATGGCGCACACGCTTAGGTAGTTATGCCAAGGAAAACATAAAGCTCATCAGTGTAAATTCTGGTGTGCCCCTGGAGAAGTGCTGTTCATTTCTGCTTGGCTCTGGGTGCTTGGCCTTCACACTAGCCGTCAGTGTTCCCAGCTCTCCTCTCTGTCCATGCACTCTGGACAACAGCAAAGCAGAGGTCGGGAGTTGGGATTTGGGGTACTGGAGTCAGTGGTCTGGGATTAAGTCCTGGTTCCAGCACTATATAGCTGTGTGTCTTAGGAGAGCAAGGCACCTAACCTTTCTCCATTTGACTTTCCCATCTGTGAAATGGGGTTGATGTTAGTGAACATGACCTGGGTTTTTTGAGGATTTGGTGAGATACATGTAAAGTATCTAGAATGAGGTCTAGCACACAAAGCATACTTAATTAGCTGATGATGATGGTGACCGTGGTGATGATTGACTCATTAACTGCAATGACACATGCATAAAGAATAGTTCTCTTGAAGTGCAGTGAGCAGGACTTGGACTCTCTGAACATAAGCAGGGTCATGTTCAGAGATAAAAGATACTTCATTATAAGTGTTGGCCACATAATTCCTTCATAAGTATTACATCAATTCAATGTCTGGCCTAAGGCTTTCTACATAGAAAATTCAGATAAAACAAACATGCAAACTTCCAAGAGGCATCTCAATTGTTTAATGGCTTTTAATTTTTTTTCAGATAAAAATATTGATTCTTAATTCTAACCACTACAATTTCATTATAGAAAAATTAGGAAATATTTTAATCAAAAATATGAATATAAAAAATGCCCATAACTCACCATCCATGTATAATCAAATAGCTACAAATAACCTAGGACCTCGTATTAGTCAGGGTTCTCTAGGGAAACAGAATCAACAGGAGATATCTATAACTATTATGAGATTTTATAAGAGTCTCTCACATGACTGTGGAGATGCACAAGTCCAGGTTCCGCAGGCAGGCTGCAAACCAGGGGCTCCGATGAAAGTCAAATGAAGGTCCTTGATGAGTTTCTGGGAAAAGTTGGCTGTCCAAAGACGAGCTGGAAAATTCTCTCTGAATGCTGAAATCACTTCCCCTTTTAAGGCATCCAACTGATTGGATAAAGCCTCACTCATTGCTGACTGCAGTCTCTCTGGTTGATGTAGATGTGATTGGCCATCTGTGCAGGAAACTCACTGATGACTAAAGCACATAAATGTCCTTGTATTACAATTAGCCCAGTGCTTGCTTGACCAAACACCTGGGCACAATTACCTGGCCGAACTGACACATTAGTCTAACCATCACAGACCCCCTTGTCCCTTCTGGGGTCTTTTTTCACATATATACATCTATCTGTTGCAATTTAGAGGAATTTTACTGTAATTATTGAAATGCCTAGGAATTAAGGCCAGGCTAACTAGGGAGCAACAAACATTGTTGATCATTGCCATTAGGAATTTGTACATGGAGGGAAAAACACATCAAAAGAATACTTAAATTAGAATTTTGAATCCAGAATGAACAGGAGGATATTTAGACCATCCTTAATTTTTTTTTTTTTTTTTTTTTTGTCGCACCTGAATATTACTTAGTTTTGGAGTGTGGCTTGATGGTTTAGGGCAGATTCTTTAGGATGGATAGAAACTAAGTTGGTGTGTAAACAAAGGAGCTATAAAGAGTCTGGTTAGAACAGGCTCTGGTCTTCTCTTCCAGTTTGTAATGTAAATATCAGACATTCAACTTGATCTGATATATACCATGACCTTTTAAATGGATGAAAAGAGGGAAATCTCCCATCCTACCAGACTATTCAATATCTAAAAGTCACTATAACCAGAGCCATGAAATTATTAAATTCTACATCTATGAACAATCTGTCAGGACATCTACTTGGCTTTCTGTGTGAAAGACACTGGACGATTCTGCTTCTAAGGGAGCTATTTTACAACGATGTGATTTGTAGGAAACTGATAGCAAAGCAAAATAATTCTTTTCAATAGACATACAAATGAATTCTGTCCAGTGTGCTTTTCTAATATTAACTCCTTGAACTGGTTGTGACAACTCACCAGTTTCCTCATTAATGAGTTAAATAAAACCTGTAATATGTTTATTTTTATACCTTTATAAGAGTCGCAGTTTCACCTTTTTTTCTCAAAATAAAATTATGTTTTAACAAGGGTATTTCACTCTTCAGTAATAGCCCAAAGGCAGGTGTTTGCCTTGTGTGGTATCTCTTCCTGAAATGTCAGGTGGTGTCAGGCTTGAACACTCCTTTTCCTCAAAGCTTTTTTTTTTTTTAACTGCATTTATTTAAAAGACGTAGCTCCTTGACATTTGGAACATGCAGGTAAAACTCCTCATCAGTTTCCCAGAGTGGTATTGCTTTTTTCCAACCACTTTCTCTTTGTTGACTTACTTCACCAGAAACTTGGGAGGGTAAAGAACCTTTTGGTATATATCCCAGACTCAGAAGTCTCTGCAATTAGAGACTTTAATTTTCCCTTTGGTCCAAGAGCAGTTTAGGAGATTTGAGTTTAGGAGATTACATTTTTATTTACTGTTTTTGTCTTTTGAGTTCTGATGCATTTTTGTTATTTAAATCACGAATTTTATTGCGTTGTGAGCTAGGATAAGTTCTACCTGAGTGCATTTATTGTGAATTTCTTAACACTCACAGATATGACCATTTTAAGCAACTCTTTCATAGCCTGATGATAACAACTGTTTTCCATAGGTACAAATAGTATATATAAACATTTAAAACATATTAATCAAATCTCCCACCCCCCACCCAATTAATCATTCCCCATAATTCAGATGAAACAAACTCAAACATTCTTTCCACAAAGAAATCTTCCCTTACTTCCCCAGCTAGGGTAGATCCTCCATGAAATGTGTCCTGGCTACTTGATCTTCCTGACACTGAAGGTAGTATGTTAATACTTACTATGAAAAGCGTACTTTGTTTTTCTTTTTACTATGTCTAATACTGTTTTATTTTTATGAATTTTATCCTATATTATTTCCTGCTGGTATGGCCTACCTCTGCTCCTTTGTCTGCTGAGTTGTGGTTCTCCTGGAGCCGGGTTCTCTTGTCTCATATCTGCGTCTCAGTGCACCCATCAGTCGGGACTCAGGAAATCCAAGTAAGGACCTGGGGGAAGATGAAGTCTTCTTTAGTCTTTGAGCCTGACTCTGGGCTCCTGTCTGCCCTTCCCATGAGCTCTGCTTGGAGAGTGTATTGGTCAGTGGCCCTGCTATTAATAAAATGCCTTTCATTTCCTCTTCTATTACTCATCGTTAGTCTCAGGTGGAAAAGCCAAATATGAGAACATTTTCAGCTTCCTAGAATCAAATATCACCCAATACCTTCAAATTTAACCCCAGTTCCTAACAACCCAGTCTAATCCCCAGATTCCACATAAGGACCTTTGCAGCTGAATACGTTCTCTTCCTCTTTAGCTATAATGCATATAAACCTTTAGTACAGTGCCTGACAAATAGCACTTAATAAATGCTTTTAAAAATAATTATTTCATCCTGAAATACAGTAAATATTAGAATATCATTTAACTCTTGAAACATTTATTATATACCGTATCCCTTCAAATAATCACCATGCTGAATTGTTAAAATAAAATAGAGGAAGCCATTAGATGGGGTGCCTAGCCTTGGCCAATCTCTGACCCATAAACCCAAGTAACAAGATGGAAACTGGGGAGAGGCTGCCCTTCCCCTAAAGGCCTACTGTCCTGAAGGTGGAGCTTTAACACCAGCCAATCTGAAAGAGGTACCTTAGGAAAGGTCTTTCCACTGAAAACAGCCCAAATAAGGCAATGCAGCTTAGTTATCGAATCAGAAAATGTTCCTTCCTGCTTGCCTCAGCTCTGTATAACCTTCCCCTTTCCACTCCCTGGACGGAGCTACTGACCCTTTGGCCTGCCAGATTTTGCAATGGTTTGTTGCCCAAATAAACTTTAACAAAATTTTTAAGTTGCCCCAATTTACTTACAGATTTGGGATATGGTATTCAGTCCCTTAGGTGTTCTCATTTACCTACCCCGAGGCCACACACTGAAAATATGTACAATCTCTTAGGTAAGAAACTTCCAGGAATGGATTTAGGACCTTTAAGAGTCTCTTCAGTGCCGCCACATGCATTGGTTGGCCTTTTAATTGTAAACCATTAGGCGTTCTTTTTTTGTTGTTGTTGTTTAATATTTTCTTGATTGTTTTGTGGGTCTCCACCCACTGAGATAACACTCTATGACATGAGTTCTATGCCCCAGGTGCGCCCTTTCCCACATATCCCCCCCCACCTTCCCACATATCACCCCCCAACCACACCCTGCACCAGTGACCCTCCCCCGCCATATTTGCCAAAAGAACATTTCCACCACTGTAGTTTCAACCTACAAATCCCCGAGTTCATCTGTTCCTTCTTCCAGCCCTCCTCCAGTTCCATGGACAGTCCAAGCCAACCCCACCCAGCTCAACTTCAAATTCCAGCACCGCCCACCCCACTCCCCATGCCTGCGCCATCACCCTCACCTGCTGCCAACCCACCCGCTTCCATCATTAGATATTCTTGCCACACACAGTTTTTAGTTTTTTCCTTGTAAAATTAATGATCAAAAAAGTTAAAGTTATTTTGATGACTTTAAGCACGTAAAAGGAAGAGAAGAAAATAAAATATTTCCTAAAATGTCACACAATTGAAAAGAAACAAAATTGTTCTGAAATCCAAGAATGACTATTTCATGAATATCAAACTGTTTAAAAGTTTGGTAATGATAAAGAAATTTATGATGCTTTACATTCATATAAAACACTTTCTAATATTGATTATATTATCTGATTCTCATTACACCCTTGTGATTTATAAATAAATGATGAAAAGCCTTTGGGTTAAAGGAATAGCAATGCAAATATAAATTTCAGGTTGATATGTTTCTTAAAGTGATAGAAGAAACAGATTCAAGATTAAAAAATTGTTTTTGATAATGTCAAAAATTAGTTTTTCCAATGATGTAGAATAAATGATTTCAGAATTTGTCAGGAAATGACAGATAAGGTACTGAATTTAACTCCTACCTAACCTAAAATACAAAGTGGGTTGAAATTAAAATCTTATAGTATAAACTTTATGGCAACATTCACAATATAAGTTTTCATGTGTGAAAAGCTATAAGGTATCTCATATTACCAAGATTTTATTTTACTCATGGTAAGTCATAATTTCAGCAAGAATATTTTATGGTACTGTGAGACATGCAAAGTTCTTCTGCATTCCCCCTGTATTAGTCAGGGTTCTCTCGGGAAACAGAATCAACAGGAGATGTCTGTCAATAATATAAGATTTTATGAGTCTCTCACGTGACTGTGGGGATGCACAAGTCCAGGTTTTGAAGGCAGGCTGCAAACTAGGGGTTCTGATGAAAGTTTGATGAAAGGTCCTTGATGAGTTTCTGAGAGAAGTTGGCTGTCCAATGACAAGCTGGGAAATTCTCTTTGAATGTTGAAATCACTTCCCCTTTTAAGGCACTCAACTGATTGGATAAAAGCATCACCCACTGATGATGCAATCTCCCTGATTGATGCAGATGTAATCAGCCAACCACGCAGTAAACTCACTGGTGATGGAAGTCCATAAATGCTCTTGTATTACAATTAGCCCAGTGCTTGCTGGACCTAACACCTGAACACAATTACCTGGCTGAGTTGACACATTAGCCTAACCATCACAGTCCACCCCTTGTCAACTTGGCAGCCATACACATTACCCTAAACCATACTTAGTCTCTAAGTAAAAACAATAACAGACAAGCATACCTATATATTTCTGCCTAACAATGTTCAACTCCCTTGCATACAACCAGAAATGCATTAATTCCCTACAGAATAGGGTGCAAGTCCTTGGGTAATATTCACTCTTAAACTTGACATCCTTAAATATTATGATGTGGAATTAATACAACTTTTCATATGATAGGGGAAAAGGTTGGGGAAGAAAACAAGAAATTCGTTTTGTGTACATATACAATCATACTCATAATGAAACAAGGAAGAAAGATTCATGAACATTACAGTCGTCATTTCTGTAACTGGTCACATGGTCGAAGTTCATATTTATCACTACCTTCTTCCACTATCCATCCCATGTTCCCGTTACCTTCAGCAAGCCCTTCAGCTGGCTTTGTTCTTTGCCCGGTGGGGTGACCCAAACTTTCATTCCCAAAGATTCTGGGCCATTGTTAGTCCTGCTTGAATTGGTTTGTTGCAATTTTCCATTGACTTTAATCACAGGGCATGGCAGTACTAGGAGACACCCTAGAGGATCTCCTGCATTCCAGGCAAAGTCTTCTTTACCCACATTATGCAGATGTAGTCCTATTTCCCCTTGATAGTCAGGATCAATCACCCCAGCCAGTACAGTAATTCCCTTCTTTGCCTGTTGATTCCCAGGTAAGAGGAGCCCAAAGTGGCCAGGTGGCAGTCTTAACTTCCAGTTTAATGGAATCATTGCTGTGTTCCCTGGTGGCAACACTCCTCCTTTTGGGACTAAAAGCTGTAGACCAGCAGAGCTTAAGGTTGTAGGGAGAGGAAGCAAAAATTTTCCTTGTGGGTAACTAGGGGTAATAGTGAGTGGTGCCACTCCCATTTCCACCCCTTGATTCCTGGATCCATGAATCCTGGTTAAGGGAGAAACAGTATCATAGAGAGGACGTTGATTCAGAGCATACACAACCTCCTGGAGAACATTGCCCCAGCCCTGCAAGGTATTGCCACCTAGTTGGTGCCATAATTGAGTCTTCAAAAGACCATTCCACCGTTCTATTACTCTGTCTGCTTCAGGGTGATGGGGAACATGGTAAGACCAGTGAATTCCATGGGCATGTGCCCATTCCTGCACATCATTTGCTGTGAAATGGGTTCCTTGTTTAGAAGCAATGCTGTGTGGAATGCCATGGTGGTAGATAAGAAATTCGGTAAGTCCATGGATGGTAGTTTTGGAAGAAGCATTGCGTGCCGGAAATGCAAACCCATAGCCAGAGTATGTGTCTATTCCAGTTAAAACAAATCGCTGCCCCTTCCATGGTGGAAGTGGCCCAATGTAGTCCATCTGCCACCAGGTAGCAGGCTGGTCATCTCGAGGAATGGTGCCATATCTGGGGCTGAGTGTGGGTCTCTGCTGCTGGCAGATTGGGAATTCAGCAGTGGCTGTAGCCAAGTCAGCCTTGGTGAGGGGAAGTCCATGTTGCTGAGCCCATGCATTACCTCCATCCCTACCTCCATGGCCACTTTGTTCATGAGCCCATTGGGTAACGACAGGAGTGACTGGGGAAAGAGGCTGAGCATTAGCCACAGAGCGGGTCATCTTATCCACTTGATTATTAAACTCTTCCTCTGCTGAAGTCACCCTCTGGTGAGCATTCATGTGGGACACAAATATGTTCATATTTTTTGCCCACTCAGAAAGGTCTATCCACGTACCTCTTCCCCAGACCTCCTTGTCACCAATTTTCTAATGATGTTCCTTCCAAGTCCCTGACCATCCAACCAAACCATTGGCCACAGCCCATGAATCAGTGTACAAATGCACCTCTGGCCATTTCTTCTTCCAAGAAAAATGAACAACTAGGTGCACTGCTCAAAGTTCTGCCCACTGGGAGGATTTGCCCTCACCGTTCTCCTTCAAGGATGTCCCAGAAAAGGGCTGCAGTGTCGTAGCTGTCCACTTTCTGGTGGTATTGCATATCGTGCAGAACCATCTGTAAATCATGCCCCAATTTTCTCATCCTCAGTCAACTAATTGTAAGGGACTCCCCAAGAAGCCAAAGCTGTGGGCTGGGAAAGAGAAGGTAACATGGCAGAGAGAGCAGTTCTGATGTTGGAGTCTTGAGCTGGAGCCCCAGGAATTAAGAGAGCTTGGTCGTGAGAGAAAGCCCTGGGAAAAGAGATAAGTTGTTTGCCTGAGAGTCTACAGCTGACCTTGTGGAGGAAACAGAGGAGTTGAGCCCGGAGAGAAATGGAGCCCTGGGAAGAGAGGAACCCAAGAAGCCTGAACCCGGGCAAACTTCGGCAGCTGTCTTGCTCCAATACATGGCAATGGACTTTGGTGAGGGAAGAAACTTATACTTTATGGCCTGGTGACTGTGGACTTCTACCCCAAATAAATACCCTTTCTAAAGACCAACCGATTTCTGATATTTTGCATTAGCACCCCTTTGGCTGACTAATACACCCACCCATTTATCTGACATCTCAAATCAGGCAACTTTTGAGTGAAAGTCTTGGTAAGTCATCAGTAAAATTAACCGGGGATGTTTGGTTTTATCCTAGGATCTCTCACATAAATAAAAAAAGGTATTTTACTTTTGAATAACCCCTTAAAAATATTAAGTGCTTGAGATAATTTGTCTCACTTGGCTTGAAGAAGGGTCTTCAGAGGTAGGCATGACAATGTTTATACCAGCCTGTGTGGTTGGTGGTTAGGAGCACGACACTGAGTTTGAACACTTGTTTTATCCTAACGAGTTACAGGACCTTTAGTTCGCTCCTCTGCGATATGAGAATGTCCACCTCTTAGTGGTAAAGATTGAGTTGGTAGATTTGAGCTGCTTGGCGCCCCGTGTGGCCACAGTAGGTACTGCACAAGTGTTGGCTCTTGCCCTGGGTGTAAAGGTGAGAAGGCCATGCTAATTTTTTCAAAGTTCTTTTTCCTTCCTTTTTGGAAGGTTGGTTCTTCATCATGCAATAAAGATAAAGGGGCTATTTAATGCAATAAAGAGCAATGAAAAAATAAGTAATTAGGCTTAAGTTTATTTTCATCATTTAAGTTCGACCTTGTTTGCATCACTTGGTAATTGAGGTTGTTACAACCTTGGAGAAGTGGGGGGCATATGATTATGAAGGAGCTAATATTCAAATACTCTAATAAAAAAGCAGCACATTTTCATTTTTCATCTATGATTTCAGAAGACACTCCTTAACAATGGATTATTTCCTTGAGGAAAGGAAATTTAATATAAATAGGTAATTTCTCATTTTTCATTCTTTATTTGGTGGCCACTAGTTGATATTGGTCTTATAAACTATACTTAGACTTTTTTTTAATGTCAATTCAGATATATACAGAATAATGAGATTCACATGTTCATTTTAAGGTTAATTTAAAATAAAATAGTAGGTATTAGAAAATTTGAATTACTAGCCAACTTTTACATAAGTCTTTGAAATGACTTGAGTCCTAGACTGGGCACAGTTTATGGTAATATGTAATAGCTACTGTTAGAAGTTTAATAACAGTGCTGAGTGGGTGGGGGTGAGCTAAGAGGTCAGAGAGAGAGAGAAGATATGTTGCGTGTGAGAGTTACCCAGTTTTATTTAAACTCTCGTATTAGTCCCTTCCTCACTTCCCTTTTGACTCTTAATTATATAGAGACTTCTACATAACTGTTCCAAGCATATCCATCTTGCTTCCTCAGTCAGACTAGATCCCAGATCAGTTAAGACCATATAAGGAGTAATCACAGTGCCACAGGCTTAATAATTATTCTTTGAAGAATAAATTTCATCCAGACCATCTCAAATCATGGTATAAAGGAAACAACTGTCAATCTGTGTAGTTTTAGGTTACAATCTATTAATCCCAGTCATTAACCACAGCCAATCTTAGGAACCAAATAACCAGATACTTACCTGACTTTCCCCTTCATATCTCAGAGCACTGAAAACTGTCATTTGACCCTCTGACTAGGCCTTATCCCTTGTCAGATGGTCTCATATTTATATCTCCTTTAAAATTTCATATTTATTTTTGAAGTAATTTGATAATATCTGGTTCTCTCATTAGACTACAACCCATGAGGGCAGAGAATAGGACTGTTTTACTCACTATTGTAATTCATGTTAAGAGGGATATACTAGGTGCTCTACAAATGTTGAAAGGAAAAAGGGAAAAAAAGGAAAGAAGGAAGAAAAGAATGAGAAAGCTCCACAGTTTATTCCTAAGCTTCAAAGCCTGTTAGTCTCCTTAGCTGTATGATTTGATGTTTCTTTGTAGACCACTAATACTTCCAAACAAAATTGCTTTTACTCTTTAACCCTAATAGCAATTTTCATTTCAAAATTGTGCCATTTATTGAAAATGTCTTCGGTGGTGTTACAAATGGACTTGAAGCTTCCAAAAATGTGCTAGGCATTGAGTAATGGGTGTCTGCGACTGTCTCCTAAAAATTACGTGTCCAGTTATCGCAAAGCAAAAAAAGGGAAAAAAAAGCTTTAATCATGCTGTGTGTAAAATAAGTACAGCAAATAGCTCTATAGAATAATATTTTTAAAAAAGACTTCTTTGTTTTGTTTATTGTCCCCGAACCTGCCAACTGAGAATTAAAAGACACTGCTTTTGGTGAATAAAATTGGTTAAAATTACTTCAGGACAAAATCACAAAAGAAAAAGAAAAGGGGGGAGGGGGAAATCCAGATTCACATTTACATTATAAACAATAAAGCTGCATGGAAATAAATATCTCATTCTGGTCTAGGATGAGACAGGATCCTCCCAAGGCAGTCTCACACAGAAGGCTTACCCAAGTCTGTTTGAAGTAACTTTCCATTATCATTGACCAGTGAATCCAAAAAATTTTTTTAATGAAATGTTTCTTATAAAGCTTCAGATCTCTAATAAAGTTTGGGACCTTCTAATACTTGGGATCTCTCCACTTCACTTAAAGAATTGTCCTTCTAGTACTGAATATCAGATGTTCATTCAACTCTGCAAGTATTTGCCCTATATACAAGGTCATTCCACCTTCAGCAGAGGTTCTCAAACTTTCAGTAGGCAACTGTTTAAAATAAAATTCCAAAGCCTCATCCCTAGAGAATCTGTATCAATAGTCCTAGGGTAGGTATGGAGGTTTGGAGCTATATAGGCCAGAGAAACATATTCTTAAGCTTAATCCAGTCCTGTGGGTGAGAATCCATTGTGAGTAGGATCTTTAGATAAGGCTACTTCAGTAAAGGTGTGGCCCAACTCAGTCAGGATGGTCTTAATCTTATTACTGGAATCCTTTATAAACATAGTGAAATTCAGACAGACAGAAAGAAAGCCACAGAAGAAGCAGCCAGAAGCTGAAAGTCAATGGAACCCAGAAGAGAAGGGAGAGGCCAAGGAGGCCTCCATGTGCATTGCCGTGTGACAGAGAGCACAGGACCAAATTTTGCTGGCAGCCAGCCATAGCTCGTCAGTCTTCATGAAGAAAATATTGCTTTGATGAGAACTTGATTTGGATTTTTAGCCTCAAAACTGTCAGCCAATAAATTCATTTTGTTTAAGCCAATACTTTGCATGGTATTTACTTGAGCAGCCAAGTTAACTAAAACTGTGGGGGTCCAGGAATTTGTTTTAGTAAATTTAATTTTTAAGGCATCATAGATGATTCAGATGGATCACCCCACGTGAACCCAATATAAAAATACAGGGCTATAGTTGTTAATACTTGAAATAAGTTGTATGTAAATTTCCTTTGCCCAATTGTATCAGTAGAGATTTAAATTATTCAGTATGTTTGTTTTGCTATTTACTATTTCCTGGCCTTTTTCTATCCTTCTCTGTCCTCCTGGAGCCCTGTCTCTCTTCATGTCACAGATCTTGGAATTTTTGCCTTAATAAGCAGGGTCATTATTCTAGTTCTTATGGATTTTATTGAGCTGATTTTCTACTCATCTCATCTTGATTTCTAATCGTCCCTTCCATTTCTAATATATCATGACCTCCATATACACCTTTTTTCCCTTCAGTTAATTTGTTCTTGGGGGCTTTCAGCCCAGTCAATTGTCTCAGACCCATTACTTCAATAGCGTATCTATTCTTAAGGGCATTGATTCTGCTTATATCCATGTTCTTCTGCTTTTTAATATTCTGGTTAGGAAGGACATTGTTAAATCCCTGTCACTTTTGGTTGAAGTTGGGAAATGTGATGATGGAGGCTGATTATATATATAAATATTTTTCTGTTTTTGCTAATAACTCTTTCTAAAACTGTGCTCTGTAGATCTTTTTGTTTTTAGATAGTTTTTCTGTTGTCACCTAATCAATAGACAGAAACCACTCTGGGTCTATCAACAGAAGGGATTTAATTCAGGGAATCTGTTCTTGGGTGATGAAAGATCTAGTAAACCAAATAAGGGTGGTTGATGTAATCAATAGGTTAGCAACTGCAGGATGCAGTGATCATCCCTAGGGATTGAGAGACAGTGGGCAACCTTGGTATTTCCAGAGCCCAAGGACCATGACTAATTTTAGGGAGCTAGAACCATGGTAGGGGCATGGTGGAGTCTGGAGTGTGCTGTGTGAAACAGAGCAAGAGGGGGGAAACACCCTGTCTCCTCCCTATACCTGACCTTTTTCCTCCTGCTCTCAATCTTTTGCCAGTGTCTCCTATTGACTAAATCTACATGGACTCAACTTGACAAGGATGACTTGGGAGTATAGATCCTTAGAAGAAGAACAGAAAGTGGCTCTAAGAGCAAAAGGCAAATGACTGGCACATTTTTATACAAGAATAATCTTATAAGTTATTGAGGTTTTTTTCTATTCAAACAATAGTTACTCTCCATATCAAGGTATCTGATTGTGTGCCAGTACATAGTAAATGAGAGACTAAAAAAATAATAGAGCAGAAAAATATGAGATGAAACCAAGAATTAAGATCTTTATTTAAGTTATTACTGCCTCCTTTGTTCCACCCTAAAAAGATCTATGTCCTTCCCCTCCCTCTTGTACCTACCATTTCTTCTTGTCAGTGACTGTGGTGGCTTAGAGCTATGTGCCCTAGAAAAAACATGTTCTTAAATTTAATCCATTCCCGTGGGTGTGAACCCATTGTAAATTGAGCCTTTCAATGAGGTTACTTCAGTTAGGGTGTGGCCCAACTGACCCAGAATAGGTCTTAATCTGATTATTGAAAGCCTGATAGGGAAGGATGGGAAGATAATAAGCCAGAAGGAGCATCCACAAACTGAAAGTCAGTGGAACCTGGAGGAAAAAGGAGAAGCCAGGAAAGGCTGCTGTGTGCATTGCTAAATGTCAGAAAAGCCAAAGACTGAGGACTGCCAGCAGCTAGCCAAAGAATGCCACAGTTTTCAGGAAGAAAGCAATACCTTACTGATCTTCAAGTTTGGACATCTCCCAGCCTCAAACCGTGAACCAATAAATTCCCATTGTTTAGGCCAACGTATTACATAGTATTTGCTTGAACAACAAAGAAACTAAAACAGTGACCCTCTCATCATCCTGTAGTAAGGATAACAGGGTATGGATTGTGGGGTAGCTAAAGTTAACTTCTTAAGGGGCACCTGGAGGGGAAAGTGAGGCAAAGCATGAAATAGTAGAGAAATCTCTCAGGAAGCTGGAGGCAAAGTAAGTCCCTGTGTTCTCTAGCCAGTTTCCCTGCTTCAAGTCCATGAAAAGTGAGCTGATTAAACCTGTAAATCCCAGCCAGCTACCAAACCCAGAATGGTCCCTAAGGTTATTTAAACTGGAGCCAACAAATGGCACCAAAGAGCATCAAATTGCAGATGGGACCAGATATATTTAGAAGTTACAGACCTCAGAGAGAGGCTGCACCAGCAATTGAGCTTTATGCAGTTTACTATCTGTGACACAACATAATGATGCAATGTCAGTGTTGCCCTCTAGTGTTTCACCACCGTTTCTACTTCGTTCTCTGCCATTTTATCTTTCAAAGCCCATTGCAGTTTGGCTTTGGTCAAATCCTCCTCTGAAAAGGCCCTTTCAGCATGACCTGTTCATTGCCAAATCTCTTCTTGGTTATTTTAGTTGATTATTTAGTAGCAATAAAAACTGTGAAGCACTCTTTTCCTCTTTGATACTTTCCAGCCTTCATTCAAGAAGATATATATTTTTGTTTTTCCTCCTAATTTTTGACAGCTCTTTCTTGTTTCTTTAATGCCCTATTTATCTTAAATATTTGTGTTCCCCTTGGGTTCCAAAATTGAGCTTCTTGCCTCCTCCCTATCCCTTCTCTCTTTTACCAATAGGTGCACTTTGGACCATTTCATCCTATGAATTCAGCCATATCCTGTACCCTTTTGGTTCTCATATCTCCTTCTTTAGACTAGAAGTACTTCCTGAACTTAAGACCTGAATTTCAGTTTGTCTACAGATCGTCTCCACTTGGATATTTTACTTCAAATTCAGCATGTCTCAAACCAAATGTATTTTTCCTCCCTTAAACTATTTCTTATCTCAGTTAGCACATTAACTAGAATATCTACCAGTATCTTGGACTATCTCCAAGTCAAATTAGTAACTGCCATCTGTGCTTCCATGACATGAAATATATTTATCGCATAAAACTTTTTGCAGTGAATTATTATTTGTCTGTTCTTTTGTCAGACTGTGAACTCATCAAGGACAGAAACAATCTCTTCTTCATCTTTGCATCCTCAGGGCCCTGGTCAGTACACACATGATACTCACTATCCCCGTTCTTCTCAAAATATCTTTATCATCCTCCAAAAGAAAATTACACAATTTAACAAAGATTTACATGTTTGGAGAATTCAAGGCATCTTTCATTTTCTTAACTGTGTTTAGAGCAGTTGTTTATGTTCGCTAATTCATTTTAGAGAGTTTGGACATGCCTATTTCATTTCTAGCTGCCTGAGGATATAAATTCTAGCCATTTGAAAAATATAAAAGTTTTGGGCATTGAGAAATCAATTTATATAGGCCATGAATTTCATTGTAATGGGATTTCTACCTGTAACCTCTAGTATATTTATTTTTCTTACGTGGATGAGGAGTGTGAATAATAATCTCTGACAATTTTTACATGGTCGTTCTCTGCAGAGTTTCATAGATACTTTATTTTAGCTATATCAATAATTTTTAGAATAACATTTATGTACAATTTGGAGTGCTTGAAGGAAATTTAATATAAAAATTTCTAAAAGCATTTTCCTGATTGAAAATTGATGAAAAATACACTGATTGAATTTTCACGTATCTCAGTATTTTCCCAAGCATCCAGCATATTTAATTTGAATTTACTCTTATTTATATTTTAAGTCTAGGATTTAGATGAGTGAAATGACACAAAAATCAGTTCAGGTGAAACTTTTTAAGTGCAGTCTTGTCCTGGGTTTCTTGGAAAACAGATCTGAGGAGAAGATTTTAAGTACAAATGCTTTATTTGGAGCTACAACCCCGGGGCAGTGAGAGAGATTGAGGATAAAGGTAAGCCAGGTAAGAAAAGATGCCTCAGAAGAGCCTGGAAAAGACACAGCTCATTGCCCCACAGGTCCAGTTGCTCAGCCCAGACACTGTCCCAGAAGACCACATAGAAAAGCTGTGCCCGCAGAGAAGCCCGCGGTGGCGGTGGCGGTGGGGATTATCTGCTTGCTCACCATTCCTTTTATCACTGACCAAAATTCACCCCACAGGGATTTAATTACCCTGAACTTTTGGGTTCATCTTTGGGCCCTGCCTGTGGCTCTTATCGATGCTGAATTCCATTCTGAGGAACGTTTCTGCTTTGTGCAAGCTATATCTCACCAGTGGCCTGAGCCATATTCTGGAATTCAGGGAGCAGAGGAAGGAGATACAAACATCAGTCATGTGGTTGGTTGGTCAGGTTGTGAGGGGGTAACAAGGAAGGACAAGGGACTGGTGGGCCCCAAGCAGGGTCCAGGAGACAGGGGAGGCCCTTTTAACCAAGGAAGTATCAAATAAAGGTGTTGACTCAAAACTTTCCCCTTCCAGAGTTCCCTGACAAATTTCTGAAAAGGAAGGGGAGCAGAATACTTCTGCAGAAAAGTTATGTCAGCCATGGCCAAGTCACCACGAGTCATCACAGAAATTTTGACCTGGAAAACTGCATTCAAAGTGATAATGCCCTCACCATCCACCGCCCCCGCCCTTTTCTTTTACTCCAGGTATCATACTTGCAGAAGTCTGGGTGTATTTTTCCCATAAACCACTCTGTTATTAACATCATTTACCAGTATTGTACATTTGTTATAGTTCATGAAAGAACATTCCCATATTTGTATTGTTACCTGCGGTCTATCATCCACCACAGGGTTCACTGTGTTATACAGCCCCATGCACTGTGCAGTCTGTCTAAAGTGTACAATTAGTGGTTTTCATTTTCATCACAGAGTTGTGCCATCACCACCTCAGTCAATTTTAGAATGTTTTCATTGCTGCAAAAAAGAAAATCCCTTATGCCCTTATACCTCCCTATTGTTAACCCTTAGCATTGGCATAGTACCTTTGTTGCCTTTGATGCAAAAATATTACAATATTACCGTTAACTATATTCCATAAGTTACATTAGTATTATGCTTCCCATATATCACCATATTCTTAACACCTTGCAATTGTGATGTATATTTATTTTCATTCATAGAAGAATATTTTGTGTTTATGTACATTTTTAAACTGTGCAAATTGGAGGAAAATAAGGCCAATCACTACTTCATGTTTTTTCCCTTTAACTTCTCTATATACTCTATGTCTATCTTTTCTTGTGACCTATTATAATTTTTAAAAATTGAGGTGTTTCTAATATATACCTCACAGAAAAGGATTACAAGGTGAAAAAACCCAAATCAGCAGAAACTGATGTTCTGAAAATGATGTGAAGTATTGTAGAACTTCCCTATGGTGCACTAAAAACTACCAATCTATGAAAACCAAATTGTTAGGGAATATAAATTTCCTATAAAGCCATTTTTCAAACTTTTGTCTTGACCTATTTAATTTTGTCCAACTGGCTTTGACCAAATGGAATGCTACTAGTGGAGCTAGTTCCAATTTCTATTTGCTTCAAGTCCTACTAACTCAACATTTTAAATGCTTACTTTAGGAAAATAAAAAGGCTAATTAACTATGTGCATCTCTTTTATTCAAGAGTTTGATGCTCTTAGTCCTCCTGCCCCTGGTAAGGAACTTTCCATTTGAGGAGGTTCTACTTTCTTCCCTCCTTTCTTCTCCTCTCCCCTCCCC
>JAQZBX010035705.1:0-24467 GCA_029593785.1 Cabassous unicinctus
TAAAACCTTTTGAAATTCAAAAATATGCCATTCCCCTAAATGGGATGAACTATCAAATAAATGTAATACAATTCCTTTTAGTAGAGACTCTACAGGAAGTTCCTAAGAGCCCTGAAGACAAGGTGGTATTTCAACTAGGAAAAATTATGATTAATAAACGGTGTTGATGCAACTGA
The DNA here is from genome assembly GCA_029593785.1 of Cabassous unicinctus. NCBI lineage: Eukaryota > Metazoa > Chordata > Mammalia > Cingulata > Chlamyphoridae > Cabassous > Cabassous unicinctus. Next base: position 177 of record JAQZBX010035705.1, read on the forward strand.
TAATCCTTCTGGGAAAAAAAAAAGGTTTGCAAAAATACAATCTGTAACTAATAGACATGCAAAATTATTTTAACTGTAGATGGAAAAGTACTAATAACTATTTCTATTTTATGCAAAGAGACAAACAAAATTGGACACTTGAATAAAGAGCAATGGATTCAAACAAACGATTCAGAACAAAATCAAATGTCCAAAAACATAATTAAAGTTGTATAAAACACTAATGGGAAACAAATATCAATAAAAATGGCAGTGAAACTGGCACAATTTTGAAATTCATAACAGCTGTTGCTGGCTTGGCTATGGGCAAATGATACTCTCAGACATGGTGGGGAATGTACATTAATACAGTCTTTTAGGAAAGACAAGTGAAAATGGCTCCACAATATTAAAACACTTTTTCAACTGGAAATATTATTCCTAGTAATCTATCCCAGAGAAATAAATTCTGTATTAAAAAGAGTATTTACCTCTATATTGGTAAAATTGATAAAATGAAAAGTTTATTAGCCATTATGACAGAATGGTAAAAAAAAAATATGTTACAACCACACCATGCAACATTAGGCAGACATTAAAATGAAAAAGCGCTATAGCATTTGACTAAGAGAAATCTTAATTAAGTATTTTTGAAAGAGAAAGGATGCAGAGAAGTATCTATAAAATGAGGCTATTTGGGTAATACAATGGCAAATACCTGAATATAGTTTAATAAATGCATATGTATATGCTTGTGCAAAATGAGTAGATATCCATATGTACAATAGTGTGTTTGTGTATGATTGCTTAGGAAAGGATAATATGATAGACTACTTACCAGATTGTTAATCTGGATTACCTTGGAATCATGAATGGGACAGGTATAGGGTGTGAAGAGACAGAATTTACAGAATAAACAGTACTTCAACAGCATGGATGGTAAGGGTTTTCATTCCTGTGGGGTAATATATGAGTATAAATAATGTGTACTGTAATTCCTTCTATTTATTTAAATTATGTGCAAATATGAGGTACAAATTAGAATTACTTAAAAAATAGCATTAGTTCCATATCCATGGACTTACAGGGAACCATAATTGATTATCAAATGAAAAATGTGTAAAGCAATGTAGCTAGAGTGTAACCCTGTTTCTTTAAAAGCAAACAGATTTTCATATCTACCTGTGTTTTACTTCCCTAGGCTTTTCAAGCAAGTATATCATGCAATGGATTAGTTTACACAATAGTATTTATTACCTTCTGGTTTTGAAGCTAGGTGAAAGTCCAAATAAAGGTATCATGATGGTAATGCTTTCTTCCCAAAGTACAGGCTGGGTGCCAGTAATCTTTGGTCCTAGGCTCCTCTGTCACATGTCAATGCACATGAGGGCCTCTCTTGGCCTCTCCCTTCTGTTGTGGGCTCCAGTATTAGGATTATGACCCTTCATGATTGGATTAGGTCATACCTTATCTGAAGGAAACTCATCAAATATTTCTACTTACAATGGGTTCACAATTGCAGGAATGGATTAATATTAAGATCAAGTTTCTTTGGGTTACACAGCTCCAAAACACACCACTCTATGTGTCTATATATGTCCAAGCAAAGAGAAATATATGGAAAGGTACACATGACTTTTTTCTTAGGAGGAACTGGGGATTGAACCTAGGACCTCGTACATGGAAAGCAGGTGCTCAACCACTTGAGTTACATCCACTCCCCATTACACATGAATTTTAACATGGGGCACTTTGAGGGGAGAGGTTCAATTCACATATGCAGGGGGGCACCACTTCTTTACACAAAACTGCATCTTTATATGTGTTATAATAAAATATGAGAACTTTGAAACTTGAAAACTACTTGTTTTTTTTTAAATAGGGGAAATACTACATTTAATTATGGATTTAAATATTTTAATCACTGGCAGAAGAGCACAGTCACAGATTGTACAAAAGTTAAAACCAGCACATTTTTTGCATCCTATCTGGTGACCTCTTCTGGTATCTATGTCTAGAAATGATCAAAATAATTCTGTAAATGTTAGTGCAGTTATTTTTGAAGTGCCCATTGAATGTGCATGTCTAAAGATAAGAAACTAGCTGGACATCACATACAATTCTGTAGGTAACACATGGACCACTACAAGATTCTCTTTCTCTGGTATGTGCTGTCGCCTTCCCCACAATCACTCTACTTTAAAATATACCTGTATTAGTCAGCCAAAGGGGTGCTAATGTGAAATACCAAAAATGGGTTGGTCTTTACAAAGGGTATTTATTTGGGTAGAAGTCCACAGATATCAGGCCATAAAGTGTTATGTTTCTTCTCTCACCACAGTCCATTGCCACGTGTTAGAGCAAGACAGCTGCTGGCGTTTGCCAGGGTTCAGGCTTCTGGGGTTCCTCTCTTCCCTGGGCTGTGTTTCTCTCCGGGCTTAGCTCCTGTTTCCTCCACAAGGTCAGCTGTAGACGATCAGGCGAACGGCTTGTTTCTCTTCTCCTGGGGCCTTCTTTCCAACATCAAAACTGCTTCTCAAAAGACTGCTCCTCCTCTGTTCTTTGCCTTGCCTTTTATATTCGATGCCCCACCCACCAAGGGGTGGGGTTCAACGCCCTACTCATAACCTAATCATGCCCAGATTAACAGATCAGTTTACAAGCATGATCCAATTATATTTTTGGAATTCATAATTGCATCAAATTGGCCAAGGGTTACAATACCCTAGTGTATTCCAGGCCCCTTTTCAAGACTGAATATAAGGGAAGTAAACTAGGAAGACACAACTTTTAAAAAAAGGGGTTTTGACAAGAGCCTTTAGGAAATATTGCCTTCTCCAGCCACTCTCTGCCCATACTGGGAATGTCAGATCCCTCCCACTCAGGTAACTCTGGATCTCATGGGCTTCAGTTTTCATCATCAGGGGTATGCAGATTGACTTCATCACAAAGCCCTCAATTCCCTCTTTCTCAGAACCTTTTGCTCATTGAGCCATCATTATGACTCTAACAAATAAAAATAAGACACACTGGGGATGGATGTGATAGTCCCAGAGGCCCTACTCATTCTTCCTGTGTTTCTGAAGTCTTCCTTGCACCACTTTAGATCTCATTTCTCAGGAAGATGAACATGCCTTGGCACGTACCTTCTCCGCAGGTCCTGGGCCTTGATGCTGTGGGTGTTATTTAGGTTTTTCTGTGCACTGTGGAATCTGGGTCTGAATCTGTCCCTGCTATACTCACTTCTGATTGTGTGTCCTCACTGTTCCCCCAAGTTTCTGAGGCCATGCCATTTCCTTTACTCCTTCAGTCAAGGCTTTATTCCTACAGTTTTATGATCTCAATATAGGTTAGGTCAGAGGTCAGGATAGAATAGGTCACAGACAAATGAAACACCAAGACATTTCCATTCTGTAAATCCCGGAAGTAAAATTTTTGTTTATTTTTTGCATTTGTTACAACATAACTTTATTTTAATTTACTTAAAAACATTTTTAAAATATACTTAGATTATACAAATGTCACATAAAAAATATAGGGGTTTCCTATATGCCCTGCTCCCCACATCTCTCACATTTTCACACATTAACGACATTCTTCATTAGTGAGATACATTCATTGCAATTGATGGCCACATTTCGGAGCATTGCCACTAAGCGTGGATTAAAGTTTACATTGTAGTTTACACTCTCTCCCATACAATTCTGTAGGTAATGGCAAGATTTATAATGCCTGTATCTGTTGTTGCAATGTCATACAGGACAATTCCCAAGTCCCCAAAAAGCCCCCATATTACACCTGTTTTTCCTTCTCCCTGCCCTCAGAACCTCCAGTGGCCACTGCCTCTACATCATTTATATAATTTTTTCCATTGATAGAACCACAATAAGTCTTTTGTAGATACCAGTAAGTCTACTTAAGTCCATAGCTCATTCCCCAATCCTGAGGATTATGGGATGTTGATGTCCACTCCACCTCTAACTGAGAGGGGGCTGTGGTCCCATAGGGCTGATGGATGGGACTCTCTTGCTTGCAGTTGTAGACTCTCTCTTAGTTCCTTGGTATAGCTGTCTATCATCACCATCATGTTAGTTGTACTGGGTGACACCAGTGATTTGGAGAGTAGGTGTTGCAACTCCATTGAGATTCAGGGCCCAGCTGGCACATGGACAACCCAAAGATTTAAGTCTCTTGGACGTACACCTACCAATTCTAGTACTAATTATAGGTTCAAATAGAAGGGCAGAAGAGCCTTGTGTAGGGAAACCACAAATGAGTCCAACTCTGTCACTCTGGGGAGCATAAATTCCAAAGTAGGGACCAAACTCTCATATACCTAACATCCTCCTCCTTTCCTCCCCCCATATTAATAGCTTTTTTATATGGATGTCACCTTTGTTATAACTGATATACAAATAGTGAAACACTGGCAAGGCACCAAACTCCTGAGCTATCTGTCCTGACTATAGTGTCTGGATGTCTCCAGAGGCCTCAGGAGTCCCACTATTTGGAGTAATATCTACTTATGCAGTCAAAGACATCCTGCTGAGATGTGTATAAGCATAACATCTGGAATGACCTCTCGACTCACTTTGAAGTGTCTTAGCCATATAAACTCATTTGCCTTTGCCTTTTCCACCTTATGGTCAAGGTCTTTTTCCAGTTGCATTGCTAGTTGGTACTTGGTAGTAATCCCTTGGTGACAGGGAGGCTCATTTCTGGGAGTCATTTCTCATGCTGGGGGGAAGGTAATGTATTTATATGCTGAGTTCAGCTTAGAGAGAGGCCATATTTGAGCACCAAGGAGGCTCCAAGGAGAAAACTCAACTCTTAGGCCCCTTATAATACTAGGCTAAGTTTCAATTTCAAGAGTAAAGTTTTCAAAGAAGTTTCAGGTCACAGCAAAGTCACACACCTAATACAGGAAACTCTCATATACCTAACATTCTCCCCCTTTTCTCCCCACCCCAATATTAATACCTTTTTATATGTGGATGTTACCTTTGCTATAACTAATATATAAATAGTAAAACATAGCTACTAAACATGGTCAATGGTTTACACTATGGTTTACATTTTAGACTATACACTTTTATAAATTTTGATAATATTTACCATGTACTGTGTCCATTACTGTAAGATCATGCAGAACATTTACACTGCCCATGAAAACCCCCTGTTCGATCTATTCTATTCTTCCCTCCCCCACCCCACCCCCAAGGTTCAAGGAAACCCGCTGGCTTCACTCGTTGGATGACAAGATTCACAGATACATGCAATAACACTGAGGACTTGACACACTGATTTGTCCACCCCTATTAGGAACCGCTCATGCTCTCGAAAGACTCTTGCCTGTCTATGTCTGAACAAATCAGTCCTCCTGAGGATAGGAATCCAACTCCTTCCCGCTCATTATATGGGTCTCAACCCACTGATACAACACATTATGACAGAATGATCACAAACACACTCCCTAGAAGCCTGCTCCAGGAGAACCCTGTCCCAAATGCTCCCTCTATCCAACATCCTAAACCAGTAACCGTTCCTTGTTATATTGTCATAGAGCATTCCCAACTTTGTACTTTCAACCACATACCCGCAAATCCCCAGTGTTCACCTGACCCCTCTCCCAACCCTCCAGTACCCTTACCCTGTAGCTTCCACCCTTCCTAATCTACCCACCTGTCAACCCTACACCACCCAACACAATAATATCACTACCCTCCTGTCATAGCCCTTCACTACAAAACTACACTCTTTCAACTTACCATAGATTATGTCCGTATGTGTATTGGCTCACAACTTTCTTCTCCCTTTCTATTTCTTGTAAACCTATCTTCCACACAATAGCTCTCTGAGTCTGCTCAATTTCCTTAATTCTTATCAGTGAGGTCACGTACTGTTCATCCTTCAATGCCCGGCTTGCTTCACTCAACACTGGGGAATGAGTGGGGAAGGTGCCACGGTGCAGACAGGACACCAGATATTGTGGTGATGAAAGGCAAAATATCAAAAAAATATTTTTTAAATATTTTTCTTTTTTTTTAAATATCCCAAGCTTTTAATTTAATTTAATTTTTACTTTTTAAAAATTTTTATATGTTTTATCTCTTATATTTAAACTTCATTTTTGTTTCATCTTCCTATTACTTGTATTTGGCTATTGTAATAACTTCATTTTTGAAGAAGATTTGGATCACAGAAGGGTTGCAACTGGGGTGGGGGACGATTTTGGCATGGGGTGTCAGGGATGGAGAATGTATGGGAGGAAGTTCACCTGAGCATATATATAAGGTATGTAAAAATGTTAAAATATTCACAAGACATTGTCACAGCTGGTGGAGACTCACACAATAACGGAAAGAATACTAGATTCCCATCCTGGAGGACTCTCCCACATTCCTTAAGGGAACAGCAAGAGTTCCCCGAGTATAGGGGCAGTGACTGGTGAAGGAGGATGATCCAAGAACAGGCCCTTGACATTGATGACTAAGCTTATGAGACTTTGCTCTTGAAATTGAAACTTAGCCTACTGTTATGGGGCACCTAAGGATTGTCTCATGAGAACCTCCTCGTTGCTCAAATGTGGCCTCTCTCTAAGCCAAACTCAGCATATGAATGCATTGCCTTCCCCCCAGAGTGGGACCTAAGGCCAGGTGATGAGTCTCCCTGTCACCCAGGGATTCCTACCAAGCACCAATTAGCAATGCAACTGGAAAAAGACCTCAAACAAAAGGGGGAAAAGGTAAAGACAAATGAGTTTATATGGCTAAGAGACTTCAAAATAAGTCAGGAAGTCATCCCAGGGGTAACGCTTATGCAAATCTCAGCCAGAACTCATAGACTCCCAAAGTGGATACTATCCCAGATAGTGGGGCTCCTGATGGCTCTGGAGACACCCAGGTCCTATGGTCAGGGTGGATAGCTCCAGAGCTTGGTGCCTTGCCAGTGGGCCCTACTTTGGAGTTTGTGTTCCTGAGCATGACAGAGTTGGACTCAATTGTGTTTTCCCTACACATGGCTCATCTGTCCCTTCTATTTAAACCTATACTTGGTGCTGGAGTTTGTAGGTATATGTCCAAAGACTTGAGTCTTTGGGCTGTCCATGTGCCAGCTGGGCCCAGAACCTTGACAGAGTTGCAACACCTACTCTACAGCTCATTGGAATCACCCAGGACAAGTGGCAAGGAGATGATGATGGACAACAGCCGTCCCAGGGAATGGGGAGAATCTGTAGCTGCAGGCAGGATAGTCCCATCCATATTCCCCATGGGATATAAGCCCCTTCCCAACTGGAGGTAGAGTGGACATCACCATCCCAGAATCCTCAGGATTGGAGAAAGATTCTTGGACTAGAGTGGACTTACTAGTATTCTACTATAGAAATATTGTGATTCTAACAATGGAAGAAATTACAACATTGATGTGGAGCCAGTGGCCACTGGAGGCTCTGGGGGCAGGGAGAGGGAAAAAACAGTTGTAATACAGAGACTTTTTTGGGACTTGGAAACCGTTCTTAGTGATGTTGCAATGGCAGATATAGGCCATTTTATATCATCACAAAACATGCAGAACTGTGTGGGAGAGAGTATAGACTACAGTGTGAACTATGGTCCATGCTTAATGGCAAAGCCCCAGGATGCATTTATTAATTACAGTGGGTGTACCACACTAATGAAAGATGTTCATTTGAGCGAGTGTGGGAGGTGTGGGGAGTGGTGCATATGGAAATCCCTATATCTTTTGTGTAACAGTTATGTAATCAAAGTATCTTTAAAAAAATAAATAAAAATAAATTAAAAATTGTTTAAAAAGAAAAAAAGTGTAACGTTTCATATGCACAGTTATCAATATCAAGGGCCTGTCAGTGGACCATCCTCCTTCAAACTTTTTATTTATTTTTATAAAAATTTAATTAAAATTTTTAAAGAAGATTTAAATTATATGAATGTTACATAAAAAATATAGGGGATTCCCATATATCCCTCCCACTCCCCACATTAACAGCATCCTCCATCAGTGTGGTACATTTGTTACAATTGATGAACACATGTTGAAGCATTGCCACCAACTGTGGAGTATAGTTTACATTATAGTTTACACTCTGTCCTGTACAATTTTTCAGGTTATGACAAAATATATAATGCCCTGTCTCCATCACTGCAATTTCATGCAGGACAATTCCAATGTTCCAAAAATGCCCCCATATTACATGAATTCTTCCCTCTCCTTCATCCCAGCACCTCTGGTGGCCACCACCTTTATATCATTGACAAAATTTCCTCCATTGCTAGAATAATAATATGTCTCTAATTGAATAATAATAAGTCTACTTTAGTCCATTGTTCATTCCCCAATCTTGAAGAATTGTAGATGGTAATGCCCATTCTGCTTCCAATTGATAGGGGGCTTAGACCCCATGTAGCAGATGGATAGCATTATCTTGCTTGCAGGTACAGGTGCTATCTGTTCCTTGGGATGGGCATTGTTCATCATCATCTCCTCATTTGTTTTCCTGGGTGAGACCGTGGTGTTGCAACTCTGCTATGATTCAGAGCTCAACTGGCACATGAATGAACCAAAGATTTAAGTCTCTGCCACATATATTTAACAATTATAGTGCTAATTATAGGTTCAAATAAAAAGGGCAGTTGAGCCAGGTGTAGGGAAACTAAAAATGAATCTAACTCTGTTACACTGGAGAGCATAAATTCCAAAGTAAGACCTACCGATAGGGTGCCACATTCCTGAGTGTATCTGCCCTGCTTATAGTGTCTGAATGTCTCTGGAACTCTCAGAAGCCCAGCTATTTCAGGCACTGTTTACTGTGACAGGCAATGAGATCCTGCTGAGATATGCATAAGCATAACTTCTCGCATGGCTTCCTGACTCACTTTGAAATCTCTTAGCCATAAAAAGTCATTTGTATTTACCATTTCCCCCTTTTGGTCAAAGTATTGTTCCAGATGCATTGCTGGTTGGTGCTTGGCAATAATCTCTCAGTGCCAGGGAGGCTCAAACCTAGGAGTCATATCCCATGCGGGGGGGGCAGGGGGTGAGTAGTGTTTTTATATGCTGAGTTTGTCTTAGAGAGAGATAAAGGAATCTTAGAGAAAGCAACAAGGAATCTTTCAGGAGGTAACTCTTAGGCAATATATAATACTAGGCTAAGTTTTAATTTCACAAGGAAAGGTTCATAAGTACAAGCATCAATAAGTAGGGCCTGATACAGTGGTCTGTCTTGCTTCACTAGGCACTGCACTTGTACTCAGCGAATTATTGCCATCCTATTAGAGAATGTAGCAATACTCCCCAGGATGGGAATTCAATATTCTTTCTGTTATTGTGTGGGTCTCCACCCACCAATACAATGCCTAATGAACACTTAAACATATTCATATGCCACAGAGTTATGCCCCAGGTGCACCCCCTCCTCACGCATCTGTCATCACTGATACCATTACCACAGTTGTGACCCTCTGTGATCCAAAACATCTCCAAAATGAGGCCAACAAAACAACCAAATAAAATTAATAAGTAAATGAAATATAATAATAGTTTTTAAAGTAACAAATAAAATATAAAAAAATAAAAATTGAAATAATATAAAATTTTTTTTAGACATTGTGTCTTTCATCACTGTAAGATCTGTTGTCTTCTATGTACTGTGACATTTTCTTTTGTATAGTCCTCCAGGGTTTTATTTTTTCATTTTATCTACAGAGAAGCTTTAGGTAAAATCTTTTTAAAGAAGAGAAAAAGTTACAAAGCTGTAGACCTTAAATTCTAGCAAATCCTTTGCAGAAGATATTCAATAATTAACACATCTATTTTTTTTTCTGCAAAGAAATAAGTCAATAGATTTTTTTTTTCTGAACAACTACCAAAGAGGGAACAGTACATCATAATCATAAGCCTAAATTCTCTGTGAAGCAACTACATAAATATTATGATATCATTTTATATCATGATGCTCTCATCTTTTAATGTCCTCCTCCTTTTCTCTATCTATAGGTTTCTGAGAAGGATCCCAGCAGTCTTTAGTTGTAAGGCTCTATACACATTGCTCACAGGCAGAATTCCCCACAGCCTAATATCTGTTCCTCTTCCTTCTACTGTAAAATTTTCAGTTACACCCATCTTTAGAAATACACTTACTATGGAACTAGCAAGACTGAGGCCCTTTCCCAGACATCTGTGTCCCAGTGAAATCCCATCTCTTGCCTGAATTATATAGTAGTTCATTTTCAGGGTGCTGTATAACTCACTGTCCAGAGAAGGCCTGTTCTATTTTCTCCTGGCTTGGGTGAGCTTCTGAGCCTGAAATGATGTCAAATATTCTGAGATTGCTTCAATCCAGTTCTTCCTAAGGCTGGTGCTCTCAATGAGTTTGGAATGGGCTACGGGCATTGCAATTGATGGAGTGGAGCTTCTTGAAGAGAAAGTGGATTGAAGTACCTTGAATGAAGGGCTTCACAGAAAGGCTCACATTTCTCAGTCCAAAGACCCTGCTTCAGTCAGGTGTCACTCAATTTCTTCTGACAGGTCTCCTTTCTGTGCAAACTCACCAGCCTGTGCTCCGTGTTGACAAGCTAATTCACGGACTCCATGCAGACCTTTCCTCCAACTCTACTTGAACAGTTCGTTCAGGGGTGTGGTACTTGGGCTTCTATTATAAGGACACAAGGGAACTGAACAATGACTCAACATTGGCTAGACTTGGGGAGAGACAATGGTGCTCTCTTAGGAGAGCTCATCCTCAAATATTTCCCATGTGTAAAAATGTCATAATGAAGTGCTCTAAGAACGATTGAAGTAACGAATGCACTTATATGTGACTCCACTGAACACCACGGATTATACACTTTGGATTTATGCTTTATTAATGTGTATCAATAAAATTCATTTGTTCATCAGAAAAAAATGTCATTTTAGTTTTCCACTCAGTGTTACCACATACACTTTGGTAAAATATGTGAACCTGACCTATTACTGCCTTCAAGCAGATGCATAGCTTGATGAAATAGAAGTCTGTTGAGATGAAGATGTGGAAAAAGCCTTCCCATACAAAAGGAATCTTCCTAGGGTTGTAGACTGAGCTTTTTGATTTGGATGCTCTAAGTTGCCTGGAACTTTCCTTTTGGTTTGAAGCCTCTGAGAACAGAAATGTATTTACATGAGCTCCCTGGATCCTGGGTCATCAGCTATGAGCTCAAGACTCTGATTTCAGGGATCCCTTGAGGGATCTCCGTCCTTACCATCTGCCAAATCTGGAAGCCTTTCACTTCCTTCTCCTTCATCAGAGAACCCTCCTTTGGGGACACTGTTGTAGGCAACATAATGTACTGGATTACCTTATGGAAAATGTTTATATTCTTTGAAAACACTATAATACATATTGGGATTTTATATTTGTAAATAGACAATCTCTGAGTTAAACTATTTGATAAGTTCAGTATTTACTTGTTGAATGCTGAATGAATTTTCTTCTCTGCAACATGAAAATGACCTGAATCTTTGCAGTAGCATGTAACTTTTCTGAAATGATATCTATGAAAGTGATTTCCTTAGTAAATTAAGAATACGCACTCTAAGAGAAGACATTATAGAGATTTATTCTTGATTTTGTCCTACATATAAGGCACTATTCCAGGCATCAGGGATACACTGACAATCGAACCAGACAAGTTACCATCTTAATACATAATCAGTTTTCATAGAAGAGTCAGATGATAAACAAGCAAAATAATAAATATATAACATCAAGGAGGGATACATTTATTTTTGAGACATCCAAACTGTCTCCCTCACTAAGAGCCCTCTCTTTACTATGATCCAGTGAAAATTACACACTTCCAAAGGGATTCTGAGAACTTAAGAGTATAAAAGAGTTATTTAATTTCAGTTTCATTTTATTGGTTTTACTTGCTGCCCTATCAGCTTTTTAAAAAAATATATAATAATGTGGCCCACAGTAGTACAAAAGGAATTACTACTTGAAGAATCTGAAAGAAGCTCTTTTTAAAGGCATGAGGGTCTAAGTAATACTTCCAGTGACTTCTAGGTGAGGGTCAACAGTTAATTTGCTAGTGAAGATTCCAGGAGGATTATAGAAGATGGGTTATTCCAGAACTTCACATAGCCTTTACTTTGTATCTTTTCCTTAAATTATGATGCAATTTAAAATTCTGGTTTTATCATCTAGCAATTTTCAAGAGACCTGAGGGAATTTTTATTCAGGACTCTTGAACATGAATGACAAGGTAATTTAATGGAACATTAACTCCTGTATAAAATTGTCCTATATTTTTTTCTTTCCCTACCTCATTTCATGGAGGCAATTAGTCTCCCAAAAGCAGAAGCCACCAAAAATGCATGGGTCTTTACCACCTGTGATAAAAGCTTCAGCTCATTGAAGTGATCACACTGAATGAACTGAAGACTGAGGTGAAGGTGGGTGTGAGAGTATGAGTGGGAGAGGCAAGTCCTTGACAATAGGTGGGAGGCTTGTTTCTTCATGGTTTCCTGGAGAAGGTGGCAGCCTTTTGGGGGGAAATGACAGCACCTAGCAAAGCCAAACTCTGTCATGGTGCTCCTGGCCCTGCAAAGGTGTTCATTTTTCAAGTGGGAAAGGGAACCGCAGAACCAATGCTTTAGAAAGAACACACAAAAATGGACAATGCATGTGCTGAGGCTCTTCACCAATGTCCTTGGAGACCTGGGGAATCATTGCAGAACTGTGGAATGATGGGAGTACCTGAGAATAAATATGATTACATTTTTCATTAATTTGGAAGGCCAGGAGCTCTAAGTTGGAATTTAGCTTGTTTACAGAAATATCAAATAAGGTGATTTTTGCATGGATTCAGACATATAAGTACATATCATTCAATGATCTATTCAGTCAACAAATATTTACTTAATAATTATTACTTGTCAAATTCTAGTCCAAAGGCTCTTGATATAGAAATGACCAAGAACAGTTTCCTCACTGTCTGGGGATAGAAATAGCTAAGTTAACAAATGTATCATTTATCTATTTCTGTGTAACAAATGATCACAATATGTTGTAGTTTTAAACAACAGCCATATATTTATCTCATGATTTTTCTGGTTGGAATGTTTGGGTTCTTTTGGTCTGGTGTAGGCTCATCTCCTCTATTTTGCCTTTTGCATAGGTGTTCAATCAGCTGTGGGTCATCTGAGGGGTGACTGGTCTAAAAGCAACTCAACAGCAATAGCTGAATACTCTTACTACATGGTCACTCATCACCCAGAAGGCAGGACTGGGCTCATCCCCATGGATTCTTGGGATTCATGGAGCAGAAAGAGGGCCAGCCCCCTGGGCAAGTCCTTTCAATTCTCTGAAAGGAATTGACTACTTTCCAAAATAATCATAAGGACAACTGAAATTGAGGGGTAGAGAAAGACTCATGCTCCTGATAAAAGGAGGTTCAAAGTCCCATTAGTGTGGCATGGAAAAAGAAAGAATGTGTGGCCATTTTTGCAATTGATCACAACATGTAAAGTCAAAGGAATGTGTTGTGAACTATAGCAAATGCATTTCTTGAAAATGGAGAACCAAGTAGGCATGGGAAATTGAGCTATCAGAGAATGTTTCTACCAGGAAATGATACCGGAACTCTAAATTTGGAAAACTGAGTGGATGGTTAGTCAGTGTGAAATGGTCCTGTGCCTATCAGTATACATTTAACAAAATTTGTGAAACCACACATATTCTCCTGAGACCACGGGGTAAGGGAAGGGGTAGCATGGTGAGGCAATATCTGAAGAAATAGGATGAGGCCTCTGAGATATTTTTACTTCATTTCTGAGTAAGCACAGATTGTTTTGTTGTTGTTGTTGTTCTATTTTTTTCCAACAACTTTTCTGTGTTTTGCCCTCTGGAGTCACTCAAAACAAACCTTTTCCCCAAGTGAGAATTTTCATATTCCTACTAGTTGTCAGGCTACACCACCCTCACCATCTCGCCGTAACTTCTTAAATTTTTCCTCAAAGATTTTCCAAAATTTACCTAATTCTTTTTCTAAATGGCATCTAGAACCAAAGCAGAGGCACTATGGAGTTTTGTGAGTGTACTACTATACCACCAGACATGTTGACCATGGATTCCCTGGGCCTCAGTGCTTTTTTGTGATGCCATAATTCTAATTCTGTTCCAGCAGCCATGAATGGAAGCATGTAGAATGGATATAGCCTTTCACAATAACATTCACTGGGCTCAAAAAAAGTAAAATCAAAGAAAAATGGACCAGGTTCCTTTCTTAGGTGATGGTAGCTCCTTATGCTATGTAAGATCCATCTTTTGGGAAAGTCATTCACTCATTGATTCAACAAATGTATGTTGAGTACCTGATATATGTCAGGCACCATCTTAATTTCCGGGACTACAAATATTGAGACATATTCAGTCTTTTCCATTCACTTGCTTACAGGCATTTACGAAGAGATAGATTTGTAAATGAACCACAAATCATGTTATGATGGAGGATTTTTAGGTGCCATGAATACATAAATCAGGACATCACCAATTATGTGCACTATAAGGAAATTGTGACCTGAAGTATAAGAATGAGCATTCACTTGTTCTTATTCTATAGCAGTCCCTTGTCTTAGTGTTTACATGTATTAACCTATTGCATCCTCTCAACAACACTATGAGGTGGCTAGTCCCATTTTACAGATGAAGGAAGTGTGGCAAGTAGGGGATAACTAATATGTGCAAGGTCACATGGTCAGTAAGGGGTGGGGCTGGGATGCAATCATAGGAGCTTGTCTGGAGTCAGCTCTCTTCACCACCATGTATGATGAAGGTAGGTGAGCCTAGAGAGAGAAGAAAATGTCTTCTTGTTAGAGAGAAAAGCCTCTGTGAAGACTCAGAGGCAAAGGGGATCAGAGAGAGATGAGTTCTATTGGGTGACCAGGGAAGCACAGAAAGGATTCAACCAGACTCAGATTAGAGGTTGGGGGAGAAATAAAAGTCTATCAGAATCTGTTATCATTCCCTGTATTCTCTCACCCAAGGAATAGCAACCACTTTGAGGGCAGGGAAAAGTTTCAATTCAATTTATTATATGAATATGGGGTAATTTCCTTTCCTCTACCACCCTAACCCCTGATGCAACAGTTACCATGTTTTTCTTGTTGTCATGTTTAGTACAAACTGAGCCCCCAGAACTGAGCTATGTCAGTGATGATGTCACACAAGGGTACTGGAAGACTTGGTGCTCACTCAGATCCCAACTGCTCTAAGCAATTGTTGTCTCAAGCTCTCCCTGCAGGAGAAAACCTTTATCTACTGATTCATGGAATTTCAGGATAAATCAGAGTATCCAATTCAGGAGAGGTTGGAACATCACTTACAACTGGGAGACAGGTACAAAATCCTTCAGAGCCTACTCTGTTGGTTCACCTTCACTTCAACAGGTTGGCATGTTTATATGGGAGAAAAAGGCCTTTCTCCAAGAATTTTGGGAAAGAAAGGAGGAAATCTGTCATCTATGGGAGCTGGTAGCAAGAGAGTCTCATTTCCCTCAGAAAAGAGGGCCAAATTATGGGAAAAGGAAGGATTTGCAATGAGGGAATGAAGCTAACTGAATCTTTCACCAAGAAAGGACATCCTGTCAGTATACATTTAACAAAATTTATGTTGTGAATTAAAAAAAGAAGGAATAAATGTGTGAATGAACCAAATAATTCACTGTGAGTCTGAGGAAATTTCCAGAATAGGTTCAGATAAGTTACTCAATTGTTCAGGCCTGTGACCTTCCTGCTTTATTTCCATGGAAAGGAAGGGAGTAAGAGGGCAATTGGGGCACAGGGATGTGGGACAGGGGAAAGAGTGGCTAAGGAGATTTTTTTAATGCCATTTTTATTATATTTTCTAATGATATTGAATTAGTGTCATTTAAGGACTTACAAAACAGATGGAATTTATCAGAAGGTTATGGGAGTGGGTGACATAAGAGAAAAAGTACACCAAATAATTCCAGAGGTCACAGTTATTGCATGCTCTGCCACTCCATTAGCAACAGAAAATACCTCTGAGCCCAGGCATAAAAAGGTTTTGATATGCTCCTCTGTCCCAGCTCCAGATACTCCCTGCTTCCCTGTCTCCTAATTACGTCTTCAAATGATCTAACAAACCATCATAGAAAAATCACAGTCTTGCTTCAAACTTCCATTTTTTTCTTTTTTGGATAGGTATAGACAGAGTAATAAATTCTGTGGCATCTGGTAGTCAGGCAGAATGTATTTAACTAAAATGGGTGAAGATTTCAGTCCCAGGTCATTTCTGTCCTGCCAAATAGGAAGGGCACAATTGAAACTGGTTTAACTTATTCAAGCCCATATTGGCCATATTTCCTGAAAATTAACATGCAGACTTTAGTTAGTTGAATTAAAAAATCAAATACAAAACCTCATCGGTCTCATCACATCAGTCAGAGTGCTGCCCTAGACTCAGAATATGTCCTATTATGCAAATACTTTGCAAGCTCTAATAAGCTGCCAGAAAATGTGGTATTTGCAGTGTCCTAAATAAAATGTGCTATTTTACAAGTCCTCTGAGTTGAAACTCATTTTAAATCTCTTCTATAAGGTGTTTTATTTTGTTTTTGTTGGAGGTATACCAGGGATTGAACCTGGGACATTGTACATGCAGAGCAGGCACTCAACCACTGAGCTATACCCGCTTCACACTGCAATAAGATTTTGACAGGAAAAAAAAAAGGAAAAAAAAGAAATTGGCTAGTTCTAGCATTAGAGAATGTTACATTCCAGATATTACTCTAAGCTCTACAAATGTAATAGCTCAAACTTCACAAAAAAATCTATAAGGTAGGTGTTTTTATATTTCTATTTAATTATAAGGTGAAGAAAAACACACAGTTGTTAGGCAATTTGCCCAGGGAATCTGGCAGAAGCATGATATGTTCATAGGCCCCACTGAGCACCACTCTAAACACATATTTTGAGGGAGCTGCATTAAGAAAAAAGTTCTTTTCTTGCCATGGCAGATAAAGGCTAAACTATAGGAATGACTGCCTTGCTTTACTACTTTTCATTGATGAAATTACATTTTATATTGTTACTTAAATAAATCTGAATCGCTGAAGTAATTCCTCATTTTACACTCTCCCCAGACAGTATCAGTCACTCCAGACCCCACCCCTACTTCCCTGCTGCTTACATATGATGCCTCCATCGGCTCAATCTTGCTTTCCATCCCCTCCTTGGTCTTCTGTCTGGCCTCTAAAACCCTCCTGAGAGGTTGCTCCTCTTTGTTCTGTTCTTGTTCTGTCCTTAGACCTTTTACTCCCCACTACCAACACCCCTGAACCAGAACACTCACACACAACCAACCTCTATTTCTTCCTTCTAAACTCTCCAATCTTTCTCTCATGTTCAAAAGCACACACAGATTATTAGGTGAAACAACACACCTTGATAAACACGGATATCCCTAACTGACGTGTTGGACATCAAGGCTATCAGAAACAGATATAAGTTTTCTGCTTTCACCCTGAAGGAGATCATTTAAAAAGGAAATTCTAAGAGGAGCTTATACTCAGAGCAAAGCAATTTTAGCATTTACTGGTATAGCGTGCAAGGGATTATCACTATTCATCCACCATAAGCTATAGTCTCCTCATTATCATCTGGCCAATAGGTGATTCACCTCAGAAATCACATGCTTAGAGTCGACTTCCAAGGACCATTTGCAGCACCAAATATCTTAGCTAGGGGCTTTAGAAACAGAACTTGACATGGGAATTATCATATTAGATATTTATTGAGGGACTGCTCTAAGGTAGGGGTTCTTAACAAGGGGTCCATGAGCTTGAATTGAAATTCAAAATAACATTATTTTTATGGGAATGTGTTATTTTTGGTGTGATATATTTATTAAATAATACACAATATAGTGTGGGCTTAGTAAGGGGTCCGTGGTTTTCACCTGACTGGCAAAGGGGTCCGTGTAACAAAAAGGGTTAAGAACTCCTGCTCTAAGGAGATGAGGAATAAAGATAGCAGCATGGGTAGAGGAAGAATTCCAATCAAGAAAGTAGTCTCAGCTGAAGACTTGCTTCAACCTGAGCCCACACAGAGCTTTGCAGCAAAAATTATATTACAGAGATAGTTTAACCTTGAGACAATGGGTCAGTTTTTTGTACAACCATCCTGTGTAATCTATCTGCCATTGGTCATTGGCTACCTTGGGAAGATGCTTACATCCCATTTGGCCAAGAGTGCTCAATAAACATTCACAGCATTTGGGGAATAGGTGCACCAGCCTCCTGAAGGGGATCTGGTCAGGAAACCAACCATATCCTCTAGGAATTTGCTGGAGAAGGGACTCACATTATTGGAAATTATGGTTGGTGAATGTGGTCTGTTTCTTGACTTTGTGGTGAATTCATGGTTATTCACTCCATAACTATTCTTTACATTGTAAAATTGTGTTTTACTAATAATTGTGACTTTTATATTTCACAATAAAATGGAAATGTGGAATAAGGTAAGTCAGAAAGCAAGTTAAGTAATAGACACAGTATGATATTATTTCTGTGAAAAGTACAAATTGCCACCACAAAAAAAATCTATACATTTTTGTCAGTACTTAATTTTTTTGTAATAAAACACTGAACATTGTCCAAAATGTTCACATATGGGCATACACACACAGAACAGGGACTAGGATCAGGGCCGGAGGTCAACAGGAACTTTTGCCTCTTTTTTGCTATTCATATTCATCTCTTATTTGAGTAGCTATAATAATAGAAATAAAATATAAGCCAGTTATGAGGGTTTCCAGTTCCAGGTAAGATGCAGTAAACAATCTCCATTGTATAACTCCCACTGAATGCAACTAAAATCTGGAGAGAATCCATGGGGACTTTATTCAAATACTCTGAAATATAAATGGTAGCAGGTAAATTAGGGAAATATAGAAGAACTCAATGTATGAACAGAAGTGTTCACCTTGAACTCACATGCAGTCAAAATTACAGAACTAAGTACCAGGCACAGACAGAATAAGCTCCAAGAGAAAAATCCTCTTTTTCATCTGAGTAGGAAAGAGGGATCATAAAGGACAAAGATGTGCAGGAGGGTAAACATCTAATACTATGGGAGTAGTATCCTCTTTGATCAAAGTACCATAATCCTAAGAGGGTGGTGAGAATCTCTAAGTATTTTTTCTATCCTCCCATTATTTGGCCCCTGAGTTAGACCCAGACACCTGAAGTACACGATAGAATGTGATGAAATCTCACATTCTTATTTGCCTCAGACCAGGAAGAAGAAACTCTCAGAATTCAGAAAATGCCAGCCCAATTTTGGGAAGGAGACAGCTCAAGAAATAATCCTATAAATGTGTGTATGGACTGATGATTTCAACTCTGAGCTGCACAAGCATGGATTTGACCATAAACAATGCACCAAAGATTTTGAGAACTGGGATATCACACTGTACAGGTCCCAGATTAGGTGTCACATACATGGCATAGACTAGAGTAGCATTGCGGGCCTTATAAACTGCACTGACTTTTGAGCCACAGCATGCAGAAGGCAGGCTGAAACTTGCAGAAGGAACCCAACTGGGTCAATTGCCTGCTAAGAGAATAAAACAAACTTTTCGCCTTATGCTTAAGAATGAATCAGAATATCATAGTATAATATCCAAAATGTCCAGGAAACAAATCAAAATTACTTGACATATGAATAAACAGGAACTCCCAGGAATAAGCAACCAAAAAATGCCAATGTAAACGACTTCAAAATTGGACTCATAGAAGAACTTCCAGGAAAGATGGCAGAATAGGGACCTCCATGACTCAGTTCTACCAAAACAACTATTAAACCGACAGGAGTTGTCTTTAATGGCTATTTAGGGTATCCAGAGGCCAGAAGAACACTGTACAGCATCCAAAGGAAAGAGTGGGAGGATGAGGCTGATAAACTATGGGAGAGAACTGTGTTCTATCCATGAAGCAGTTACCAGTGTATATTCCATACTCTTTTTTAAAAAATTTTATAAACTGCTTTATTGAGGAAATACAAGAAATAAAACCAACCACAACGTTTTTTTTTTGCTGTTTGAAGACAATTTAATTATCTATTATCTTCTCTTTATATGAATAATTGTAAAAGATGAAAAAAAATGAGAAGTTTGGGCTTACTGAAATGAATGACATTTGCTGCAAGCAATTGTCATTGGTGGTGGCTGTAGTCTTATTACTCCATTCTGTTGTGTGTTTTTTTTTAACAAGTCAATTTTATTGATGCATATTAATGAAGCATAAATCCATCCAAAGTATACAATCAATGTTATTTGGTGTAATCACATTGCTGTGCATTCCTCACTTCAATCATTTTTAGAGAATTTTCATTATTCCAATAATAGTAATAAAAAAACAAAAAAAGAAACACAAAAAAACTCATTACTTCTTGATATCTCTATGACTCCACTGCCATACGTAGCTGCTATTCTGTTTCCATCTCTGTAATTTATTTGTATTTATATTTTGTAGAAATAGTCTTATATATGCAATATCATCCATGTTCGTATTTCACATGAGGTTCCACTATGTTATACAGTCCCATGTTATATTTTTTAGCTTTCCTTCTATTAATATACGTGACCTTAGACTTTCCCTTTCAACCACTGTCATACCCATATAATAACTCTCCTAGTTACAAACACCATGATGTGCTTTCATCATTTCTATTCATTTCTCAAGATGTACAAAGAATCTTTTACCAATTCTGCACAAATTAACCGACATCTTTCCATTCTCTACCTTCATTCTATTTTCTTGGCACCTATGTTCTAATTATTAATGCAATATATTTAGTTCACACAATATGTTTAGTTCATAATAGTGAAATCATACAGTATCTGCACTTTTGTGTCTGGCTTGCTTCACACAATATAATGTCCTCCAGGTCCATCCATGTTGTCATATGCTTCACAACTTCATTTCTTCTCACAGCTGAATAATATTCCATCTTGTGTATACACTACCAGTTGTTTGTTCATTCATTGATTGAGGGACATCTGGGTTGTTTCCAACTTTTGGCAATCGTGAATAACACTGCTATAAACATCAGTGTGCAGATGTCTGTTTGCGTCACTGCTCTCAGTTCTTCTGGGTATATACCTAGTAATGGTATTGCCAGGTCCCATGGCAAGTTTATATTCAACTTCCTTAGGAACTACCAAACAATCCTCCACAGTGGCTGTAACATTTTACATTCCCACCAAGTGTGAACAAGCATTCCTATTCTCATCCTCTCCAACATTTATTTTTATGGCTTTTTAAAAGTGGCTAATCTAATAGATATAAAATGATATTTCATTGTAACATTGATTTGCATTTCTCTAATCACTAATGATATTGAACAGTTTTCAATGTGTTTCTTTGCCATTTCTATTTCTTTGGAAATTGTCTTTTCAAGTCTTTTGCCCATATTTTAACTGGGTAATTTGTCTTTTTATTACTGAGTTGTATGAGCTCTGTAGCTATCATGGATATTAAACCCTTATCAGATTAGTGATTGCCAAATATTTTCTCCCATTGAGTTGGCTGCATTTTCACCCTTTTGATAAAGTCCCTTGAGGTGCAAAAGTGTTTAATTTAGAGGAGGTCCCATTTATCTATTTTTTCTTTTGTTGTTTGTGCTTTCTATGTAAGATTTGAAAATCTACCCCCTACCACAAGATCTTGAGGATGTTTTCCTTTATTTTCTTCAAGGAGTTTTATGGTTGTTTTGTATTTAGGTCCTTGTTCCTTTTTGAGTTAATTTTTGTATAAGGTGTGAGATAGGGGTCTTCTTTCTTTATTTTGGATATGGATATCCAATTCTCCCAAAACCATTTGTTGAATAAACTGTTCTGTCCCAGCTGGAAGGGCTTGACAGCCTTATCAAAAATCACTTGATGATATATGTGAGGGTCTATTTCTGAGTTCTTGATTCAGTTCCATTGGTCAATCTGTCTGTCTTTGTGCCAGTACCATGCCATTTTTACCACTGTAGCTAAGCAACATGCTTTAAAGTCATGAAGTGAGATTCCTCCAACTTTTTTCTTCCTTTTAAAGACATTTTTGACTATTTGGAAACACTTACCCTTTCAAATAATTCTGATAATTAGCTTTCAAAATAAGCTGTTGGGATTTTTTTGGGATTGCATTGAATCTGTATATTCGTTTGGGTAGAATGAACATCTTAATGATATTTAGTGTTCCAGACCATGAACACAGAATGTCTTTCCATTTATATGTCTTCCACAGTTTCTTTTAGCAATGTTTTGTAGTTTTCTGAATTCAGGCCCTTTATATCCTTGGTTTAGTTCACTCCTAAATATTTGATTCTTTTAGTCACTATTATAAATGGATTTTTTCCTTATTTCCTCCTAAGAATGCTCATCAGTAGTGTATAGAAATACTGTAGTTTTTTATGTATTAATAGTTTATACTGCCCCTTTGCTGAACTTGCCTAGTAGCTTTGTTGTGGATTTTTCAGGATTTTCTAGATATAGGATAATATCATCAGTGAAAAGTGAAAGTTTTCTTCTTCCTTTCCTGTTTAGGTGCCATTTATTTCTTTATCTAGCCTAATTGCTCTAGCTAGAACCTCTAACACAATATTGAATAGCTGCAGAGATCATGAGCATCATTGTCTTGTCTTTGATATCAAAGGGAAAGCTTTCATTCTTTCACCATTGAGTACTATGCTAGGTGTAGACTTTTCATATATGCACATCCCCATATTGAGTGTTTCCTTCTATTCCTGTCTTTTGGAGTGTTTTCTTTTTATCAAAAAGGGTGCTGAATTTTGTCAAATGCCTTTTCTGCATCAATTGAGAGGATCATGTGAATTTTTCTTCCAATTTATTAATGTAATTTATTACACTAATTGATTTTCTTGTTTTGAACCACTTTTCAAGCCTTTGGTAAAACCCCTTGAGCATCATTTATAATTCTTTTAATATGTTTTTGGATTGGTTTGCAAGTATTTTGTTGAGGATTTTTGCATCTATATTCATTAATGATTTTGGTCTGTAGTTTTCTTTTTTCATACTATCTTTATCTGGTTTTGGTAATAGGGTGCTGCTAGCTGCATAGAATGAGTTCAGTAGCATTCTTTCTTGCACAATTTTTGGGAAGAGTTTGAGGAATATTAGCTTTAATTTTTCTTTGAATGATTGTTAGAATTCACCTGTAAAACCATCTGGTCCTGGGGTTTTCATCTTTGAGAAACTTTTTTTTTTTAAATAACAAATCAATTTTATTAATGCACATTAATAAACATACAATTCATCCAGAGTGTACAATCAATTGTATTTGATATAATCATATAGTTGTGTGTTCATCACTTCAATCATTATTAGAGCACTTTTATTATTTCAATAATAATAAACATAAAACAAAAAGACGAACAAGAAAATTCCTCACCTCTCAATCTCTCTATGCTTCCCCCACTGTACATAGCTGATGTTTCTGGCTATATTACCCAAAGTGTATAGTCAATGGCTTTTAGTATAATCACAATGTTGATGTTGTACATTCATTGTACAACATGAATGTTGTACAATTCTTAAAAATTTTAGAACAATTTCATTAAAAATTTTTAAAATTTTAGAACAATTTCATTACTCAAAAAAGAAAGACTCCACACCCCTTAGCATTCTTGAGAGGTTTTTGATGACCATTTCAATCTCTTTACTTCTGATTGATTTCTTGAGATCCTCTGTTTCTTCTATGGCAAGTGTAAGTTTTTTTGTGTGTATCTAGGAATTTGTCCTCATCTATATTGTCTAGTTTTTTGGCATACATTTGTTCATAGTATCCTCTTAAAATCTCTCTTATTTCTGCAAAATCAGTAGTAATGTCCTCCCTCTCATTTCTGATTTTATTTTTTTGCATCTTCTCTCTTTTTTACTTTGTCAATCTAGCTAAGGGGTTTTTCGACTTTGTTGATCTTCTCGAAGAACCAACTTTTGGTTTTGATTATTCTATTGTTTGTTCTCAGTTTCATTTATTTCTGCTCTTAATTTTATTTCTTTCCTTCAGCTTGGTTTGAGATGAGTTTGCTCTTCTTCTTCTAGTTCTTCTAGGTGTGTAGTTTGAAATTCAATTATGGGTCTTTCTCTTTTTCTATGTAAGCATTGAGGGCTATCAGTTTCACTCTCAGAGCTGCCTTTGCAGTGCCCCATAGGTTTTGATGTCGTGTCCTCATTTTCATTCATCTCAAGATATTTACTGAATTCTCTAGCAATTTCTTGTT